>JAWLRI010001005.1:94111-108914 GCA_034781795.1 Crypturellus tataupa
CCGCCCCCCCCCCCCCCCCCCCCCCAAAAAAAAAAAAAACACTGAAGAACAGCAACAACAAATAAAGCAAAGTTGTTTCTGCTGTTTTCTTCCTTTAAACAGCGAGCCTGATCCCAAGCTCATGGGCAGCTGTGCGAGGGTGTCTATTTGTTGTGCTAAAACTCTCAGTTGCATCTATTGCTTGTCATTAAACAGTGTAAGGATGCAGAGCCCCCACGTTACTCATCCCCGTGTGGTTGTCTGAGAGAGTAAATCTGTGTCACCATCCAGGAGAGACGGGAACCTAATCTAATGATTAACTATTTATTGTGCCTCCTTGTCACCGGCCCGCCATCGGTCTCGTCCCCTTGTGTACGAAATCAGCTCCTGGAGGCTGCATTTGTGGTACTCCAGCTGCAGAAGGATAACGTGTCACTCAAATCACACTTGCTGTTGGGGAAAATCCTTCATCCAAAAATAAATACCAGAATTTACTGCTGAAACTGTTCTGTTGTTGCTAAAGAGAATGGGAAGTGATTTCTGTCACTTGGGACAGGATTTAAGTTGCTCGTTCAATTCAACTAAACACTTCCACATTTCCTAGCATTTGTGAATGCTTCACTAAAAGTTAATATATTCTGCACTATAAGTTTACATATTCTGAGTTATTGTTGTGTCTTTTTGTGCCATGGTGTTCTTTCACTTTCCTTCTTCTGTTTCTTTTCCACCCTTTACTCCCCTACCAGCTACTAATAATTAATGTCTCAGAATAAGCCAGATACTAGTTTAACAGTTTTGTGTCTGATAATTTACTTAGATTCTTGAGGAATTATCAAGGAAATGGTGTATCGCCAATACAGAAAGTATTGCTTCTCAGAAGTTTTGTTCCCCCTTCTATATATATTCATATTTGTATAGAAGGGGAACACGCATGGGAAATATCACAGACCTACTAGGTTAAAAATATGGTGATAACAAAGTTCCCAAATAAGTTGGGAGCTGATTGGCGGCAAGGTAACATGATAAAAATTAGCCCCACAGCAGAAAGTAATGCCTAACTGCTTGACTTTTCCAAAGGCCTGCTTGCTGCCTCTTGTGCCCCAGAGACTTGGTTGGAGACCTAAAACGAAATACGCTCGTGACTCGGCGCCAGCACTTGCCGCCATACAGTGCTGTGCCCCTCTGCAGGCTCTGAGGAGGCTGCAGGTGTTGTCTTTATGCAGAAGCTTGTGCAGTCCTAACGGTGAAGAAGCTGCCGTGTGAAATGCACCTTCACGCAGATAAGATACAAACCACACGGGGAAAGAGGGGAAGCGGATGCAGGGTGGCACCTAGAGATGCACGTGGTGCTCTCCACCAAAGCACCTGAGGAAATCATAGTCGTTAATGGATTTCTTCCGTTTAGGCAATAGGTGAAGTAAAGAGCAGCTGTAGTAGGGTAGGCTAAATATGCTCAGAAACATATGGGAAGACAGAGGTGAGTGAGGATCAGATCCAAGTTCCTTTAAATCAAGTAATCCATTTTTCAACTATTCTTTTGTGCTAGTTTCTTCCCTCATTGATTTTTTTTTTTTAAGTGAGCTGTAGGACGGGACTCTAGTGAATTGAGCAGCAACTCATTTCCTTTGCTATTGCCAGGAAATACGCTGAGCAATTAAGGATGGCGGGATGGGAAAAGGTCTTTCATTTCACTGGGATACAAAGGTTCCCAGGCCTTCCTGGCTTTTCAGCAGCCTACCAGGTGGTCTGACTTGGAGCTAAGTTCCCCATGTTCCCAGCTCCATCCTAGCAGCAAATTTAAGGAAATGGGACTGAAGGGTTTTTTTTTTTTTTTCCTTTTAAATCTGTTTCATCACTTACCATTTCTTTTGCAAATCTCAGTTTCTATTTTCTGTCCGCTTCCGTATTATCTAAATCAGGAACAGAGTGAAAGAACCTCCGCTGACAGTGCGTGGGCTCCTGCAGAATAGTGCTCTGTTGAGAAGGAATTTCCTTTAGTAATCCTTGAACATGTGAAGATTGTAAGTACAATGTACGTTTAAGGGAGGCAAAAGGAGAGCGTGACCAGCCGTTGTTCCTCCATTGCCCCGAGATACGTTAGAGCTGTGCTCTTTCGCATCTAGACCTAAAAATGTAGCATTTCCCCAGCAGTGCGAACCCCATTTGACAGCAAGTTGTATCTTGTTGAGATGCAGTTTGCCCACCAGTGTAAACCGAGAATATGAGTATTTCATGTGGAAACATGACTTCGGCTTGAAACTGATACAAGAGATTTACAAGATAAAAACAACTGGAAACTCCAACATGTCCTAACAAAATACTGTTTTTAAATAATGTGCACTAAATAAATATTATTGTTTATTGAAAACTTTTTTGCTATTAGTCTGTTTTTCACCATTTATTTCTGTAATATTAGAATTATACTGTTTATACTGTTTGCTTGGAGAAGAAAAAAAATCTCTGTTTTCCATTTCCCAAAGAATTAACCTTTATTTTGTCATTACTGATATATCCAAACTGAAAGAAACTGAACTACACATTTTTCTGTTTAACACGTAATTTGGCTTGAGCTTCTGATTTATTTCTTCCATTCTTCAGAACTCTCTATCTTTTCTAAGAGCATCCCCTCATTCCTTCAAAGGTCGCAACAGATGCTGAGTTTATTGAGCTTTGTTTATTTGTTGATAGTGCTACGGGTTGGTTTAGGGTTGGATTTTTGTGTATGCAGATTAGTGCGATTCCTTTTTTTCCTTTTTTGTTTCCTTCCTTTTAAGGTTCATGATGTGACTGCTTTCTGCCATGGCCGTGAACTCTGTCCCGAGTTCATAATAGTGGTTGACATTACGTGATTGATAGCGTTTAAAATTTAGTACAGTGTTACGTACTAGCTGAACACTGGAATAGTTTCTGTGTCCTTCAACTCCATGGCTCTAAGGGCACTGTGAACTCTAGGAATGATCCCATGAAAGAGCAAGGAGTGCTAATCTGGGTTTTGCCCCTTCCCGCCTCTGTAATTCGGGCTCATGGCTCCATCCGTCTGGCAGCAGGAGGAGGAAGGTGACGCTGGCCTCGCCGGCACGCCGCGAGGATTGACTCGCTGCACGCGCAAGGTGCTAGGCTCCTGCTGGCAAGGCTGCTGGGGTGCTATGGACGGGTGTTGAGATGGGTGACAGCAGCTCCAACATACGTGGGAGCTCCTCCAGGATGTTCTACGCTGAAGTTTTCCCCTGTTTGTTTTGGAGGGTTGATCTTCCATCACCAAAGCTTGAATTTTGCTACAATAGATATCTAATTGTCTGAGAGAAATGCATCTGAATAATTTAAGCTCTGTAAAAATGCACGAGAGCAATTTCTAGAGCAATTAGCTAGATGGTGTATACCAAGTTTCAAAGTTTACATACATCTGTTCTGGCATCCAACTAGGATTTTCTTCCTAAAAGGGAGAAGTACAGTCTGTTACCTGGAATTTTAAAAAGTTTGCAGTCTTTTGAAAAGATGCAATTCAAAGAATGCTGTCATCTTTTATCAGGAAAATGCCCTGTGGACCTTCACAAATGACAGCAGGGATTACTGGACAGAGTTCTTAAGTGCCCCCCATTTCCTGGGGCATCAAAATGCTTGCTAGCAAAGCCCTGGTGCAGTCCTCCCGAGATCTTCACCTAGAAAAATGTTTGTTTTAATTCACCACATCTGTTTACAGCACGTGCCCTAGTTTACAGTAGTATTTCTGTTCAGGTGAAGCCAGGAGCAGGAAGATATGTGCTCGTCCATAGCTATTGCACTGGACACTGATGAAGCTGTCCTCCCAAGGTTGTGTTAATGTCATTGGAACACCTGATTTTTGCATAATCTTGTATTTTTCGAGAGCAAAAGAGACAGAGGGCTCTGTATACATGAGCACATAATAAATGTCACTCTGGCTTATTCTTTTAGAATTAATGTATGTAGAATGGGAACTTCTGTAAAAAGCATTAACCTGCACGAATACTTTTGTCAGTTCAACATTTGCATGATTGATGAATGATAACACGGTCACGGAAGCCCTGGAGGAACAGAACAGAAATAGCAGGGTGGGTTTTTTTTTTTGTTTTGTTTTCAATATACATACTCTTTTTGTATGGGTTTTACAGATTTTACAGGTAAATTAAGTGGAATTTTAAAAATGTCATCTTTTGACCATAGTGGTACAGAGTGCAACGTTTCCACCTCCTGAGATCCTGTTTGGGACAGAGAAAGCAGATGTTTGGCTTGGAAGTCAGCTTTATTTGGCATGGTGGCGGGAAATATTGTTGACATTTAATCCCTGATGTTTCTGTAGACTGTAAGACCAATTTTTTGTAGTTGTTGTTGCTTGCTTGAACCTATGTAAAATGAACCGAAGTCAGAATATGTATTTGGCAAGGAGACCTGGAAATACTGTATTCTGTTTCTTATACTCCTGACAGTCTTACTCATAAATCCCAGTCCCCTGATTCCTCTAATCCGCTTTTTTTTTTTTTTTTTTTTAAACTATGCAGGTGTTTAAAACCTGAAATTAGTTGCTTCCCCCAAAGCTGTACGTGTGATCTCCATCATTGCAGCAATTGAACTGAAGGGCCTGTCCTCCCAATTATTGGGGCTTAAGGAAGTCTTCTGCATCCGCTCCATGCTTTGTAATGCAAATGTGCAAAAGAAAAGTGGAGCTGAGAAGATAACCAGGCTGAGAGGATAACCGAGCTGATTGGAGCCCACCATACTGAAATGAAATACTGTTCTATCAGCTCTGCCAGTCTATCTGCCACCCTTCCACAGTGGGAGCTTTTGTGCTCAAAGTTGTTCTGTTGCAGAAACCTAAAGTGTTCAGAACAGAACTTGTTAGAAACTGTCCTTGATCTGTTTCTCTATGAAGTTCTTGGGGGAAAAAATATGAAAATATTCAGCTAATGAATTCCCTTCTGCGTTGATATCTATAGAGTGTGTTTTTCAGTAGGCTGGATTTGGATGATCTGATGCTGTATAGCACTTTGTTTAAAAAAGAAAAAAAAAAATCTGATGCGCTGGAGGCTTGAGGGAGCGAGACTTAACCTTGCGTTTCTGTTTGCTTCACTGCTTGCTGTGATTGCGTTGGGATGGGATGCAGGAGGGAATGGGGTGCATGGGAAAGGAACAGGGGAAGGTAGTGCTGGGCTTCATCTGCGTGATGAGTGTTAAGTGCTGCCCTGCAGTTGGAAATAACCCTTCTCAAAGGTTATTTCATTAAATGCAAGGCTTGAATTTCTGAGGACACTGCTTACTAAAAAATAACAGTTAATTCTGGGGCAAAATATGGACTTAGAATCGGTAAACCTTGGGTATTCTTTCATATCTGAGGGTTGTTTACATTGTAATATGAATGCTTTGGAACCAGAGAACAGCTCTTGCTATTAGGCAGTCAACAGAATTTAAAATGTTTTTTGTTCTTAGGGGTAATTTTGTAAAACCCGTGGTTTACCGTGTAATTTGAATATAGCTTAATTTACCAGCTTCCCTTTCAAGATGGTCCTGCATTTACCACCTGAGCCACAACTTCCTTAATATTATGCCAGAACAGTTCTAAGGGTAGGATATAGTCGGATAATGTGGAGAATGTGTCCAAGGGAAGGTGTGTGTGATTGCTCTCTGATTATAGTGTGCTCTGGAGCTGAGCGGTGATGTATACTGGAGATCAGCACCTTGCAGAACTGAGTCCTGCAAAAATAGTTATTGATAAGAAACAGGAATTTAAAAAATGCCATCTATTTTTTTTTCTTTTTCTTGTTATCTTTATTTTCTTACCTCTTCCTGCCCATTTCTTACAGCGTGGATACCCTATTTTTAAAGAGAGTTTATTGGGTGGTTTTAAGAAGGAAATGTTCTTTAACTGGTCACTGGAGCCAGAAAGAGTGAGGTACCCACCACAAAGAGGGAGGTTGGAAAGCAGGAAGCTGGTATCAGCTTTCTCCAGAGTTGTCACTTTTCACCTGGCTCTGAGAAACCTGTTGAAGGCAGAAATCTCTCTTGGTCCCACACTCGACCACGAGGTGACCGTCCTATCCTTATGAGCCGGCGTTATCTGTGTTCTCTGCGGCTGCTGCGCTGGGCCTGCCCCAGGACCTGCTGTTGGCACGTAATGAGCGGGGCAGGAGGAGACTTTGGAGAAGGCAACAGCTCTGTTCCCTCCGCAGAAACGCATATTTCTTAGCACAGACATGTGCCTGTTGATGGCCAGATAGGCCCCATGGTCTCTGAGAGCAGGCAGCACATGCAGGAGCCCGTGATGTCTAGCGGGTAACGCACTGGCCCATGGAACAGGACTAGAAGTACTAACTTGGCGGTGCAGCCCGTTGCCACCTGCCCTCCTCTCTGGCTCCAGCTGTGTCCGAGCGTCCGGAGGCCTGCGGCAGACACAGGCGAGGCAGAGGGAGCCCAGCGAGGACAGGGACACGGGCTGTGGGCAGGGGAACAGCTCAGCCTGGTCCGCAGTCCTGTGCGCTCCCACTGAGGCCCTAAGCTCGCTGGAGAGCGCAGGGAAGTCTGAAGTGCCTGGAGCATTTAGAGGGGCCTCGCTGCTAACAGCTAATTCAGTCTGGGAGATTTCCTTATAGGAGGGAACTGAGAGACCTGGGGAGAAGGGGTAAAAATGTATGGTCTTCTCCTGCTCCAAGTACTTCTGACAAGAAGGTGTTGCTACAGAAAGCCCCCGAGACTTGTGGCTGGTTGCTGAAGGATGGCAAGGAAATAGGAGTAAATCTAAATTCTTTTAATCTGATTTTTATTTCTATTTTCCTCTTTTTCCCCCCCTGGTGAAGCCAGCTAGCCGCGCTCTGATGTTGCTCTGTGCAGCATTCGCGCAGAGCGCTCCTTGCCAGCGCGCAGTTGTTATTGTGTGATCCTTTGGGAGCCCGCTGTACTGCAGCGTTCCCTTCCTGTTGCTCCGGCACCTGGGAATTGAGGCTCCAGTGATATTTTCCAGCAGATGTGACTAGCAGGGCTTGTTTATTTTTAGCTGGGGATTGTGCACCTTGATCTCGGTGGGAAGCTTCCTGTCCTCATTGTCTTTTACAGCCGGTTGTAAAGGCAAGTGGCTTATAATGACCTACCCTTATTTCCCCTCGCCGCTTCCAAAAGACACAGGAATGTCATCATCAAATGTTATAATTTACTCAGGGACTTTCCGATGAGGACCTCACAGGTTTAACCTTTCCGAGCGCTGTGTTTATTCAAGAGGGTAATCGTGTTGGTAACCTGGATGCTGAGGCTGGGAAGCTGCCGGCTCACGTCTGATAACTGCATTGATCTGCTCCACTCAACAGGTTTTACTTTGTGCAAGCCAGTCTGCGTTTTGCAGGGGGCTGCCTATTTGGGTCACCTCATTCCGTTATAATAAAATCTCCCAAGGAAAGCTGTCTTAAATGTTTCATACTAGTTCTGGCTTTTCTTAAATTAGTTTTGATTAACTGTGGATGAAGAACATGCAGACATATTTCAGCTATTTGCATAATAAATGGCAGAAGCTGCTTTTTTAAAAGCACGTAGAAGAATGCACCTAGCAGATTCTGCAGGGTGTGCGTGTGCTCCCACATGTCGCTGTGTGGGTGTGTTTTGTGTGCTTGTTTAAAAGGCTTGGAGATGACTGTATGGGAGACTCGGGTATTGGGTTGTAGTGGGAGGTTTTTATCTCAAATTTATAAACTTTTTTTTTGAAGTGGGTTAATGCTGACCAAGTTCTGCTTTGTTGGTCAAAGGGACACACTTTCCATTTTTGTTAAAGCAAAACCTTGGGCAAGAAAAGACTCCGATGTGAAGCTCCCTACTTGCTGCCACGAGTGTCAGTGTTGCCATGCTCTTTTGTCTGTTTCCTGTTGTATGAAAAACAGTTTAAGAGGCAGATTTCCATCTATTATGCTCTTTAGCAAACATGCCCAATGATCCAACTGATGGTCGGGTTTAATATATAGGGATTTTGGAGTACAGCCCAGGCTTGTGAATCATTTCATCTTGCTCACATAACTTGTTTTGTCATTAGAGGGGAAAAGCTATCTCTGTGGGGTAGATAGCGGAAACAACAGGCACACTACCTTTCTCCAAGCAATTTTTTTTTTCACTAATGATTATAATTTTGGCAACTGTTACAAATCTTAGAGGAGGGATGTGATGCAGGGATAGCCCTTTAGTGCTTTTTGTTCACACGGAGAAGGAGCACACGTCTTGGCCTTTGCAAAGCGCGCAGTTAACACGTGGGTGATGTTGGTGTTGATGCTTACTGTGTGATATTTATAACTGAGTAGCACTGGTACAAGACACAGCTGGTCCGGTTCCTCAGACTTTTAGGGGTGTTTCTTTGGAAGTGCGAGATGAAGGCTCTGCAGTGAAGCAACATGGCAAGTTATACTGGAGGAACATTTCCAGAGGAGGGTGCGAACTTGCTTACTCTTTGCTTTGCAGGCAGGAGGAGGGATGGACAGATTATTTCGGTACCTGTTTTGCCATTGTATTGCATTGTGTGCTGATACTCTTAGTGTGCTTCTGGGAATGGGCCACCCTTTCCATCCCTGACTACTGAGTGGCTGGAGGTCTATGGGATGGAGAAATCATACTGAACCTTTTTCTTCATTTTTTTTTTTTTTTAGTGTAAAGTAAGTTAATCTCATGCAAAAATTATATACCTGACTCCAGGAGTCATCTTTTTAACATTTTAGTCCATTTTAAGGATGTAGAGGTTGACTTTGATTAAAAATTCACATCTCTAATCCAGTTTTGCTTGTTCACACTTCAGAGAGGGAACTCTGTAATGGCAATATTTAGAGATATAGAAATGATATTTTGCAGATTGCATTACTCAACTGTGAGAAGCTACATGAGCAGCATGCATAGGAGAAAAAAATGAAAATAATAGCAAAGCTGATGTTTCCAATGTCGCACGCTGAAGATGCAATGCTGCTGTCTCGCCAGGTTTCCCTGTGCCGTTCCAGGTGCACGGTGTAGCGCTCACCTCGCTCCCTGTGCGTTCAGGGCAGGCTGCGAGAAGGGCAAGTGCTCTTGTTGCCTCGCGGGCATGAGGGAGCTGAGCGGAGGCGAGGGGAGGCTTGGCCAGCTCCCACTTCAGGGTCTGGGGAGAAAAACGCCTTTTGGGTGAGCACCATCAGCGGATCAGAGTCCCCCAAACTCCATGTTGGTGTTACATTTTTTCTTGTTTTAAAAAAAATGGGGCTCACTGAAGGGCATACCAGGTAGGCTGTGTGTTTTGTCCCCTAACTTTTTCAGTGTTGATTTTGGTTGACTGAAAAAAAAAAAAAAAAACTCAGCTAAACAAAATTTCAACTAAAATTTATCTGGGGTTTATGGATGAACATATACCAGTTTTCCCTGCAGGTTCTCTCATAGTTACCCGTTGTCACGAGGATCAGGCCTCCCTGCGCGGAGGGCACCTGCGTTTGCGGCAAGGCAGGAGACGGGCAGGCCGGGGAGGAGCAGGGGCCGCAGCGGCTGTGCGGGCAGCGGCGCATCGTGTTTTTCCAGGTGTCCCCTTTGTCGTCTGTCATTTTTCTTTCAGAAGAAAAGAGGCCACAAATCCAGTCATTCAGAAAAATAAATGACAACAGGAGAGAGAAACCAGACTTGCGCTCAGCTTTCATTAACTGTTTTACTGCAGCTATTGTAACTGGTACCTCATTTTATAATGCTTTCTCAATTACAGTGCGTCTCCCACGCACTTATTCCCCCTCATTTATTCCCCATTACTTTATTGCTTTATTTAATCCTTTATAATGTGTCTAACCCACTGCTAAGGTTGCTTGCAAAGTTCAGGCTGCTGTTGAGAGATTTTGGATCGAAATAAATTAACTGGTTCCAAATTGTCTGCATTTAGTGTGACCAAAAAAAAACCCCAAAAAGCACCTTTTAAAGCTGCAGATTGTGCCAGCAGTCAAGGACTTTTTCCCTGATCAAACAGGACTCCCAGAATCAGTGCTTGCATTCTGCCCTGGATGATTGAGGAGGCCCCTTCCACGCTCGAAACACACAGAAATGATGAAAACAATTAAATGTGTGCATATTTTACAAGATTTAACTTGACAAGCCTGAATAAACTAGCTTCTGCCCTGCACCTTTGTTCTTGCCCTAGGTCTTTCTGTGTACTTGTGATAGACTTTCAACTCCGTCAAAAAAATTCTTCATAACCAAAAGACTTGGCATGGGATTTAAAACGCAACTGTGTAAAGAATTGCTCATACCTTTCCTGTTCCTTTGGCAATGCGACCATTGCAGGTAGAGAAATTAAGCCACAAAATCCTTCAGAGCCCCTTTTGCAACAGTGGTTCAGTGCACATATTTTTCACAGAAGGATGTTCTGCAAAATCACTTGCTGTAGAGAAAAAGGTTGTGTGTGTTAGAAAGCTGTGGTTTTCAGGCTGAATTTACATCTTTACCCTACATTGTTTCAAGGCTGTTTTTTAGTTATAGATAGTAAATCTGTCTGGAAGTCTGCACCAGTATATCTTGAAGGCTAGGTGTAGTTGTTGGCTAGAACTATTGTTTTCTTATCTTAGCAACTTTATTTTTGTTATGATTTTATATGTTACCCGATTAAAAAGAATATACCTATATATAGAAGTTTAAGTTCAAAATACTGAAGTCTGTGATGATTTCAGGAGGGCAAGCACTGTGCTGAGGATGTTGATCCAAACATGCTTTGTGGGAGCCAGTGGGAAAATTTGTGCAGTGCTTGGCCTTGGGGAAGTGGGTTTTTTGGTTTTTTTTTGGAGAGGTGAAAATCTAGTTCTATGTTGCTGACCTCTGGGTTTGAGGGTTTTGGTGGGTAGTTCCAATAGCTCTTTTATTGTACTGCTTGTGAACTTGTTCCAGGTGCCCTGATGGTTAATGCAGATTTAGGTGTTGATGCAGCGCTGTGAACCAATGCAAAGAGATAGCTTAGTGATTTTCAGTGATATGCAGCTTGTTTGCATGGGTGTTTACACATATTTCTGATAGCAGCCTTCCTGGTAGACTGTCAAGGTGAGAATCACCCCCAAAACATCTTATATTTTACAGTACTATCTTCACCTCCTAGAAGTAGTAATCAAGTCCTGACTGCAGAATGAAGTGGCTAGATAACAACAATAAGTAAAGGACTTGGAAGTTCCATTTTTCTAGCCTAGTTTGGATCTCTCCTGTCTATGTTTAGAAGAACAGATTTGTAAGGGTACGTCTAGCACCAGACCTTCTTCTCCAGCTGAATGGGCTTTATTAGGTTAGTGCATTTTTTCTACTCTAATTTTTGTTTTTCTATTAAATGTAGTGACCTTAGGGGTCAGGATGCATAATTTCCATATCCCTGGAACTTTCTAAGACCAAGGTAGCTGTGTGTATATATATGTATAGACATGCAGATATTGCCCCAGTAATATAAAGGTGAGGAAAGAGCCTTGTGGCAGATGTTTTTATTTGTAAGTCAAGCTCTAGGTTCCCGTGGGGGTTATGGTTGCCTCTCCATTTGTAACAGCTTAGTTTGCTGGCAAATAAAGGAACCTGGCTGCCAGAACAAAAGTACATCTAGTAGGAAGGATGTTACACTGAGGAGAAAACGACATATTGCTGTAATGTCTTTATAATTCACTAGAGCAAGCTGAAGTTCACAAGTCCCATCTGTTGATAGGAAATAGTGCCAAGAAAAGCTTCATGCTCTGATATATTTATTCAGAATATAAAAACAACTAGTGCAATATTGTGTGTGTTTGTTTTCATAAAATACAGAATGGCAAGGAAGTTAGCTTTTTTTGAGGACAGTTAAAGGAAAAACATTCATTCTAATCCTTGGTAGAGTGATAACTACACTTGGAGAAACAGATTTCTCCTTGCCTTCCTTCCTCCGCCGTCTTTCCGTCTTTTAATTCATTTTTGTAGGAATAAAGTTTGGGCTTTTTTTTGTTTTGTTTTGTTTTTTTTATGCAATCATCATTCTGAAACTGTCATGTGCCTTTTTCTCTGAGTAGCCTATAAGGTATAATCTGTGCTACAAAACTGGCATAGACATCTTGGTACTAGTATACTTAAGGATTCCCACTTCTGTCTTGTTGTTCATGATTTGATGACAGATGAGAAGATACCTGAGAACGATTTAAAGGACAAAGCAATTTGGTGGAAAACTTGTCTTAAAGATATGCTGCTATGATTGTAAAGAAACCTGAGTCATGAACTTATGTAGGTTGCAAATAGCATTGAGCTCAGTTTACTGTATATCTATGTATATCTGTGTGTGATGCTTCTACCACTCATATAAATGCCAAATGTCAGCAGATTATTATTTTATTTTGCCCATGACTGTTACAGAGGAAAAAAAGTTAAAAATGAGCTCTGGTCCTTACTCAAAAGCTGATAAAGACAGTGGAAAGCTTTTTATTGACTCTGTTGCACTTGATATCAGATCCTTAGAGGTCTGAAAAATTCAGCGAAGGACAACAAAATCAGAGGTGTAAAAAAGAATATAAGCATTGCCTATGTTCCCAAATGGCCTCTTGAAGGTACAGATATGCGCATGTTTGTCAGGAATATCATCTATAGCATTTCTTCCCCTGCTGTGTATTACATTAATTGCCACAGTATGCACAGCCAAGCAGTATATTTACCAGGAGAGCTGCAAAAATAGAAACCTCCTGGTCCTGAAGCTTTTCACCAAGTCTGTTAAAAGTGTCGTCCCAGTGCACTAATAGTAAGCCCATGCCTATAAAAAAAAAAAAGCCTGTGCCACAACTGCTAGAGTTTAAGTGTTAAGAGTTTGTTTGTTTTAAAATTACTTATGATTTTCCTGTATGCGTTATAAGCTTTGTCTTTTGCAATGGTGCTTTCAAATCCTGTCAGATTAGCTTTATTAATAAAGGAGCCCTCGGGGTGTGTGCTGCTAGCTTGATGGTGTTCTGGGTACCATTCCAGGACTAAATAAGAAACTATTTGTTAGTTTTCTTTTTTGTATGCAGCAGTAACAAGTTTTAACATTAAAGCATTACGGTATCTGATTGCCTACAGGAAAGGGATATAATATTCACCTAGCGGCCTATGAATGAATGATTAAAATCTTAAAAGCATTTAGTAAGATGGAAACACAGAGCAGGGCTATTCTCTGGTGTAAAGTTACAGGAGAGGTTCGCTGGGTCAGAGGAGAACTGCTGGAGATTGATTCTTTCTTTTTTTTAACAGTTTTATTTCTGCTGTCAAGGTAAGACATCTCTGAAGGGAGGAAGAAACACAGAAGAGTGGTAGTTTGCTAAAACCAGCACAAAATACCCGCAGAATGATTCCATGCCTGTCATATGTCCAAAACCCCCCGTGATTATTATACACTCCTACCATGGTCATTGGTGGAGAAAGGCTCTGCTCCCTGCCTCACGCACCTACCCCTGAGCACCTGAGTTCTCCCGAGACTGGGGAGAGAGCAAGAAGGTTAGTGGGTCAGGAGCTGGTGTCCCCGGTGGCTCGAGGGGCAGCAGGGCAAGGTTGCTCCTGCCCATCTCCTGCCTACGCTGTGCAGACCTGCTGTGAGACCCTCGTCATTTCTTCCTCGTTAATGAAATCCTACCTGTAGTAGCGCAGGAGGGCTGTACTCTGGCCATAACTACTAAGGCAATGTAAACACAGTCTGAATTTAGGATAATGTGGCAGCTGCAGCTTGTTCTCTGTCACATATTTCTTACACATTTCTTACGTGCTGCTGCAGTTAGTGCAGAACAACGCATGAAGGGGTGAAGGAGGCTGCATTTTCGTGCATCTTCTAGACTTCGCGGCAGACTTGAGAAGGTGACTCCATATGAGCAAGGAGATTCAGTTGTAATAACTTTTGGGTGCTGAGTTTTTGGCACCGTTTGAATTTCATAAATAATTGTTGAAGTGTGGGTTCGTACAAATAGCTGATGGAAGAAAACAGGCTGGGCACTCGCCATAGAAGAAAAGATCAGAGCTAAGGAATACAGTTCTACACTGCGTAGAGGGGAGGAATAAAGTAACACCTGCTGAGCAGCGTCTCACAGGACCTGTTCTCCCCCATGTGCAAGTACTCGTGTGAATGAGTTAGAAAACGATGGGCTGTTTATTAATGACTTCTGAACAGGTCAGCAGAGCTGTTCCAATATATCGGGAAATGTTCTGTTTTCCCTTTTGAGCTTGGCGGCATGGAGTTTGGCCTCTCTGGAAAAGCAGAGATTAAAACCTGGTTCTGCAAGGGGCGCACGTCCTCTCCTGGCCTTCCGTTGTAGCTTGCCCAAGATTCCCGCGGCAGAAGTTCCCGTGAGCGAGGCCAAATCCCCGCTGCGGTGATGCGCCCGGGCCGCCTCGCTGCCCTACGTGCCGGCGCGACGCCTGTTGGGAATGGGACGGGGCAGCTGGATGGAGGGGCTGAGATCTCCCCTGTGTGCGTATGTTCCACTTCCCGGTGCCGGCCTCGCCAGCCGCGGGCGCCCGGCCGCGCGTCGGCACTCGGTGGACGGTGCCGTGCCGCTACCGCGCGTTTTTCAGCCCGTGTCTCCTCTGCGCTTCCATAACCGGTGTTGATTTTCAGCTTTCAGAAAGCAGCTTACCGCGATAAGGATCTTAATCCCGTCGATAAAACAACAGCAGCGCCAGAGGCCGGGCTAGCAGGTTTCCCTGACCCGGCGCTCGGAGGCACCGGGAAGGTGCTTTTCCCCGCGGCGCGTGGTGGCGCGGCGGCCTCGCGCTCCCTCTCCCCGTCGGCCGCGCTGGCGGCAGCCAGTCTGACCTGGGAGGCGCTGGCGCTCCGGAGGCCTCTCCTGCGGCCCGGAAACGCCAGTACCCCCCTCCCTCCCTCGTGCGCCCCGCTCCT
>JAWLRI010001005.1:109096-121560 GCA_034781795.1 Crypturellus tataupa
CCGCGGGGGGCCCAGTCACCTGGCGGCACCGCGGCGAGGGGCTGCGCGCGGCGTCGCGAGCCGAGCCGCGGGGCTGCCTCTGCGCGGGCCGCCGGGCACGGCCTCCCTTTCGCTCCCTGTGAAGGGGAGGTTCGGGCAGGCTCATAAGGATTTTTTTCCTATGTGAATATGTTGGTGCTTATGGCTAGCAAATCAAAATTGTTAAGTTTTCAGTTAGTGTCAAGCCGTAACTACGTGGCATACTTGCTGTCTTTTTATGTTTTTGCTGGTAAGACAAACAAGCATAACACAAATATTAAAGAGATGCAGAGTCTCAGAAATGTGGATTCTGGTTGGCTTTTCTTTGGGCTACAGGAGACACCTACATGCTATTTCGTTTTGAAATATTATAGGTGGACAGAAACTCTAACTTTCAATTACATAGTAAGTGGCCTTGCCTTTGGACTGGGGTCCTGAGCCTTGAGCAGGCAAAACACGCACCGGGTTTCTGAGCAGAGAGCGGGGATCTCAGAGCAGGGCACCAGACAACCGATGGCAACAGGCAGAAAGGTGAAACCAGCGGAGTAACAAAAATCCTGCGCTGCCCTCAGCCTGTTAATGGGCTAAGTTTTGTAAGAGTTGTGGGTTTTGACGTGGACGTGGGTGTTTCGTAGTTGTGGGAGTCTGAAGAAGTTTCTGCAGGCCTTGGAGGGTAACGACTGCAGGTACAAAGCACTCCGGACGGTGTTGGAGGGGCTGCAGCGAGTATTCTGGATGTTGTTCTGCGCTTCTTCACTTTCTTTCAAGTATGCCAAGCATCTAAGGAGTGAGTGACAGGGACAGAAATACAGGCTGGCCTGAGGCAGAAGCCGGTGTTTTGATGATGAGGGAATGTGTTTCAGAAATGTTCTGCGGAAAGAACCTGCAGAGTTTAGCTCATGTCCAAGTGTGAAGGACTTGGGAAGTGGTGCGCGTCGGAGGGGATCAGGTTATGGTCTTGACGGGCAGGGTTCCTGCTTCTGGTTCACGTGTTTGGGAAGGGTGAAGGGCGTCAGGCTCCTGCCCGCAGCTCCTGCGCTGCCGGGGCTCTCGGGCAGGGGTTTCTGAGAGGCTGGTCAAGGTTTGGGTTTGGAAAGAAGGTGGCACGACTGCAAGAGAGAGCACCTGTGAGGAGTCTCTGGGAGTGCGGGAGCTGCATCTGTGCCCAAAGCCAGCATGCAAGGGCAGGAAAGAGCCGAAGAGAGCGAGCGGCAGGGCCCCTGCGGAAAGCAGGAATATAGGAAATTGGTGGATGGTATCAGTGCAGCCAGGCAGGAGGCAGACAGATGTGTACAGCTGTATTGATGCCATCTAACATCAGAGGAAAGCGGGAATGTCAGGATGTTACAATTTGGTGTCTTCTGTAGGAAGAAATTGTATGGATAGTACGTGGAAAGGAAGTGGAGGCAGGCAGGAAAACCGAATGAAATGAAAGGTGGTAAAAAGCGCTTAGGATTTTGGAAACTGATTTCCCAGAACTTGGAGAAGGAGACCTATGAACTTGCAGAGGAGGAATTCGGCCAGACCTCAAGATTGCCAGCAAAGGCCTCCGGAGCAGGAGCAGAAGAACAGCTGGGAACACCAAAAGCTGCATGCCAGAAGTTTGGTTATCAACTTGTGAGTGAATATAGATAGTGTGCCTTAGTTTGCTGCTTAAAAAGTTGTTGTGAAACAATCCTCAAGCTTGCTGTCCTCTTACAAAAAAAAAAAAAAAAAAAAGATTCCTGTCCTAACATGCAGTAAGTTGGCAGGCAAAAGTGTGACTATTCCTGCACTGTCTGGAATTTGGACAGTTTCTGGCTGTAACCTCTCAAATAAAGGTAACAATAACAAGGAGTCATTGCCCTTTTTTTTTTTTTAAACTATAAATTAAAGACTCTGGTTTGTAGTGTCAAGAAAGTAGGGCTGGAAGGTAGTTTCTGCCACCTTGTTCCATTTATATTTTTAATCTCGTTTGATGAGTAATAGAACAAGCGTTCAGTGTGAATCAAAGATTGTGAGAAGTATTTTTAGAATTCACAGTAGAACTCATAAGCTGAGAAGAAAGCAGATAAAAATACATTCAAGAATTTTTTTAGTTTTTCTTTTAAACACTACAAAGAAATAAAATATTACTGGGTTGTACAAATCTGTGAAAGACATTTGCAGATATGTATGTTTGGGTACAGATTTATTGACTCTTGGTAACTGTTTCCAATCAACTGGATGCTTTGATACTTTATAAGCGGCAGAAAAATGAGTATTATCAGGGACAATGTAAACATCCCTTAAATTGATAAAAAATCAAAGTTGCTTCTGTTTCTTGGAGAGCTCCCTTTTCTGTATGGAAGCCGGACTCCTCTGTGCAGCCCTGCGGTATTTTGTGTTACCCAAAGGGTTTGCTGGCAGCCCATCACTAAGCCAGCCCACTGCACCTTGCTTTTCCACTTAGTGCTTTACTGCGGAGCTGGAGTTGCTTCAGATCAGTCCATGGCAGTGATTTAGAAGTTTTTGGGAACATAGGAATCGCCTGAGGCATAGGAGGATTAAAGACTAGAACACAGGCATAAGATTAGAAGAAAAAAAAAAAATACCTGGGTGCTAATTCTAATTTGACCACCGACTTCCTAGGAGGCTTCTGACAAACCACTAAAAGGCTCTGCTCCCCTGCTTTGCACACTTGTAAAACTGCGATGTGCCTTGTGCTGCGCAGGTTTTTATGGAGATAAACTCTTGCTGTTAATATTATTGTGAGGATGTGGAGTTATAAATCCTTAAGTCCAATTGCTTGATTCTGTTTTGCATCATCCCTCTCTTATTATGCATAATGTAGGTGCTCGCAGGTAAGTGTGATAGGATTATAACAAATACCATGGAAAAGGAAAGGATTTTTCTTATTTTGATATTTCACAGTCCTGATTGCAACTGTTACACCCTGAAATCTCATTTCCCTTGCAGAGTAGCTTGCCTGGCAGCAAGTCCCCTGCAAAATGGAAGTTTGAGACTAGGCTCCAACACAGAGTCCTTGTCAGTGCTGGGACTTCAAAGCAACTATCTCTATAGAGCTGGGTTTTGGGAAAAGCACGGGAAAGTAGAGAACTGAGAAGTCATCACATACTTTCTAGAGATGCAGATATTTGCTGGTTTTGCTGCTTTTTGCCTCCTTCACCCTCTCCTCAAAAGTACTCAGTTGAAGGTAACATTTTCTGCTAATTATTTTCCCCAATAATATGGTAAGTCTGTACATTTTGCATGAACTTACAAATGAAAATGATTTTTCTCAGTGCCGGTGGCCTGGCTTGGTGCTCACTTGGTTTGCTGGCGCGGAGCAGAGACCTGCGTTCTGTCCACTCTGCCTCCTCTTCGTTCCTGTTGCTCCAGATAGGTGTTTATGTAACCTTTTAATGCCGAGGACCCAAGTGACCTTGGCATAACACCATGCATAGGATATGGGAACTGTAAAGCCAAGAAGAAGAAATGAACTGAAGTAAGTATATTTATGGTCAGAAAAGTAATTGTAAAAATCTCATCTTACTCAGCAGATGTGCTTCCTGTGTATGTTTGGAGTTGTATCTGCTGACTTCTCTGACAAAATAACCCCCCAGGGAACTTAATTAGCTCTCACAAACCCAGGCTGATTTTTACAGGCTGATAATTAGTGTGTTTCTGTGGACATTTTTATACGCATATTGAAAATGGTATCCAATATAGGTACTATTGAGAGACACGAGACAGGGACATCCCACTGTGTGATTTCATTTATGTTTATTTATATAGGCTTATAAAACTCATGAAGTCTGCATTCTCTGCTCTGGGCTCCTGAGACATGAATCACTACATGTGAATCACTAATTTATTATTATTTTACCTAAAGGCCCACTCAGCACAACCTAAATGGGAGCTGAGCACCAGCTAACACAGGAGCCAGCAGCAGCCTGTAGCCACATGAGTCCCTCCAGCCTCAGTCCATCCCTCCCTTGAGCTCCTAGGTCGTGTGTGGCATTTTGCTGCGGGGGAGGCGTTTAGGAATCAGTTGTCCCACAGATGAGTTTTTAAAATTGCTTTTCCCCAAATGAATCATTTTTTTTCTCCCTCTACCTCACCCCTCAACAAATAAAACTTGTCTTGGGCTGAAGGTGTCCCAGAAAATTGTCTGGGCTGCCTTCCTTTCTTAAAGTTGTAAAGATGTTTTATACTGTACTATTAATTCAGCATGATATGACCTCAGCTATGTTACAGAGGCTGAAGTTTTCAAAAAACACCCTTCTCAAACTATTTCAGGCCCGTCATCTGAAGGCCTATCATCTCACTCAAAAGTCAGTGAGAATCAGGCATTTGGGACTCCTAGTCTTAAAATGATTTGCAAAATATTTTGAATTGTGATCCCTAATTTAGATACACTTTACCTGTCTGGCTTAACTACTCGTGTTTAGTCCCATTAATAAACTGTGGCCATGATTCCGAAGATAGGTGACTTCTGTACCTGTTCCCTGTAGCTAACGTGCTAAATACAGGGTCATAGTCGCAAATCCATTTAATTTTTTTGTAAAGTGGATTTCCCATGAATGTTTTCCATACTGATTCATACAGAGTGATTGATAGCATCTCTAAAGTGGACCATTGCAAGGTGGAGAAGAACCTGACGTGTTCAGTCATCCAGGGCCGTGCGGTCCCCACAGCCTCGGGAGCGCTCAGTGCGGAAGGCAGCCCCGCAGAGAAGCCACGTGCAGCGAAGCTGCTCCAGGTCACACTGTGCTGGAAGGAAACTTCAGCCAGCTTCATGCTAGTGACCTTTTATCTTGGGGGAAACGCCTTTCAGACTTGAAATTTCTCGAGAAATGGAGACACTTGTATAAATCCTGCGAGTTGTGAACAGAGGCAGAACAGCCAATTAATGGGCTATGAAGGAATCATGATGTGTACAAGAACAAATTGTGTGCCCAGTGTTCTGGTTTTCAGACTTTCCCTATACTTTTTAGCTTTGCCAGAACTCAACCAATTATTTTTGTGTTTTTCATATGTTTTGCCAAAGTGTTATTTAAAAAGTGGGGAAGGGTGTGTGCAAAAATAGAAGGTGCATATGGAAATAAAGCTTCCTTTTAAAGCTTTTGTTTTGGGGAAGGAGGTTATATCTTGTCTAAGAAATATTTTCAGACTCCAAGTATATTTTGTCCTAATGGTTTCTTTCTTCCCATTAGGCAGCTTGGGATGAAAGAACAACTTTTCTTCCAGTCCTCATGTACTGGATTAATTTAGCCTGTGAGTGATATAACACACATGAGCAAAAATACCTGTGTTTTGTACAAATGTTAATTGGGACCCCCTTGTCTACACAGACGGAGTCGCTAGCATTGCAGAATATTCCTTTTTTTTTTAATACTTAACTCCCAAGAGTGTGGAGTTTCCCTGAGCAAAATACTTTGACTTTACCTTCTTTTTCCAGTTTGATGCATGTACGTACATAGAAGGATTTTGAAGGAATTGTGGTTGATTTTGGCTAGAGGGCATTTTTTTCAGACAACTGATTAATAAACTCAAACTGTTAAAAACTGTGCTATTTTGATTAGAAAAGATACAGATACTTGACTGGGAACAAGTGCTTGCGTCTCTGGTTCAGATGCATTTGAAGGTCTTTTGCTCTTTGCATAACCTGTTGCAGTCTTACCTTCTCTGGCTTTCTTTTTTTCTGTTTGTTTTGTGACACAGAGATTTAAATCAGGCAGATAGAGGGACAAGGTTTGTGACTCCCAAAATTTGTATGTTGAATTGCAGATCCAATTCTTCCATTTCTGTTACCAATAGTAAATTTTGCTGCTGCTGTTCTGGGGGCTGGTGTATGTTGGAGACCAGGCTGGAGATGTGTTGGGAGTGTCCACCTTGCCCACCACTGGGAATCGAAAGATTTTTGTGGAAAAGTGCGGATTTTGTCTCCGGGGAATAAAAGGAGGACACTCTTGTGCACCTCAGCCATTAAATTGTCGAAATGAGAACCCTGAGTGCAAAGGTAAAGATGTAGCAGTTGTTAATTGTGTTTACAAAGTAGAACTTGTTCTCTGTCCTCTGTAATCTGCATAATATTTAAAACAGAGCCAACCGGTTTGCCAAACTCCTGTGGCCTCCAGGCACCTCAGGATGTTCCCTTGTATCCAGAAAAAGGCGATTCCTGGGGTGCCTGGCAGTGCTCAGGAGGCGGCGGTGGCCTCGGTGCGCGTGGTACCGTGCGGCGGGGTCGCTGGGCCCGGGGCAGGACTGCCCGGGCTCGGTCCTTGCCACAGCCGCAGCGCACGGTGTGCGTCGAGTGTCGTGTCCTGGCCATACGCTTGCTTATTGCGTGTTCTTATACCCTAAATTCTTCAAGAGACTTTTATGTTCTGTGACTGCCTATAGAGAAGAAAAATGCTTAATATATTACACTGTATTCACATCCGCTTAGTCTCCTCTGGAAATCTGTTTTCATCTTTGATGGACCCTCATTACCGAGGCATTGCTGCAGGAGGAACCTCCTGTTTTGGAGAAATACTCCAAGCGAGCTGGCAGCCACGGCCTGCCCGTGTAGTTAGCAGGGAAGGAGCCGCCTCTCCTAGCGTGTGAGCCTGCGTCTCACTGGAAACAGTTGGTTTCCCTCTGCTTGTGAAACGGGGAGGGCACGCTGCCAGGAGAGGAGCATCAAACAGTGTTGTAATGGCTTTTGATGTTTCTTCCTTGGTCTTAAATCATGCTCTGATGTTAATTAGCTTTGTGGGGTGTTTTTTTGTTTTGTTTTGTTTTAATCATTTAATGATCCAACTATACAAAATAATTTTCTTTGCCTACACCAAAATATTTCAGATTTGGTGAGATGTTACTTGAGGCAAGAGAGGCTCCATGAAAACCGGTGTCTTAAAAAATGATTTTTTTCCCTTTTTGCTACAAATTCTGTTGCAGCTTCTTCATCCTCAGAAAACCCTTCCTGTTTGCATGGTCTTTCATAATCTGTTACATGTGTTCACTAGAATTTTTCTTAATGGAGTCACCATAAGGAATGTCCTCTAAACCAAGCAGAGCAGTCATTTTAACAGCATTGATGAATAAAAAATAAAATTAATTGAGAAAAATGACTGAGAAAGTCTGAGCTGAATTGCATACATTGATTTGGTGACTGTACAAAGCAACGTAGTTGAATGGACCTTGTTCTTAGTTTGCGTTATGCTATTTATCATATAACACTGTCCTCGGGCTGATATTATTCTGTCGGTAAGTATTAAGGAATGCACAAAGACAACAGCAAGTGCAAGTACATGGACTACTGAATGGTTTTGTGTTTTTTTTCTTACTTATTTCCCTGGGGTTTATAATAATGATGGTGAAAGTGGGGAAAAAAATGTGTTCTTATATTCTTGCATTTCTTATCATAAAGTGGTGGAATTAATGTTCTGTTTATGTAGTAAGTAGTAAGTTTTTTGTTATTTGACTGTCGCACTGAGTGGAAGAAAGGGAATCAACTTGATTCCCTCTATAGTCTAGTGCATTTTTATAGTCAGCTAGACATTTTAGGGAAATAATCTCTTTCTGCATATAGATGTCTAATCTAGGAAAAATGAATCATACCTGGGACTCCCCTGATTATGAGTCATATAGAGGGTGATTAGATAAAAGAGGAACTCAGATTCAAATATATAAGCCGACCTTTTTTATGGACGTGATAGAATATTCTGACTTACTTGCCCCTTAAATAGGAAGAAATCTATCACTTAATAATAGTAATAATAATAAATAGGCCCTGGACTCACATGCTTATACCATTACTTTTCTGTCACCAGAAAGATGAAGCCCCAAAATCTTTTCATAAAAAATTTCATAAAAATAGGCATGTTTCTAAGAAATATTTTGAATTTAGCAAAATCACCGGTTTTATTTACAAAGCTGTTTAACAATAATAAGTTCTTGACAAACAATTTAATATTACAAGATTCTCTGTATAGATGCTATAGATAGTTTACACGGTGTACATGGCTAGAGTTCATAGATGGTTTCGCTAGCATAACCTCTTCCCTGCCCAGGGATTATGAATTTTAAGTATTTCCCTTCTTAAAATCATCAAAAGCTTTTGCCCGTGTAACTGTGTTCGGCGAGATGGGAAGAGAAGTGCTTTAAGTATAGCTAATTATTTACTTACCTCATCAAAGGGAAGCAATACTTTGCTTGAGGTGAGTATGTGACTCACTGCACTTATCTGTACCTGCTGCCTTTCCCTCCGCTTACCGTAGGCTTAAAAATCTTTGAGGTGGAGATAGCGGCACGTGAGCCCCGAGCTGCTGACGCCGCACAGACATGGGACCGTCGGGGCACTTGTGTGTAGCCTTGAGCAGTGCTGGGTATCTGAAATAGCGGCAGCAGGAGCCGGGTAATCTTTCTGGCTACATGGAGACTGTTCTTAGTGAAACAGTTGGTCTCGATGTAGTTAAGAGTGATCACAGGTCAGATATTCAACACTTACAAAAGATTCAGGTTTAGGACCCCTTTATACATCATGATGCTTTGCTGCATGAAGCTTTCTTAATGTTGACATAAATATCACGTTTCCATTTTTCAGGACAAACTGATGGGGAATGATCTTTTCTCCCGAGTGCTTGGTTTTGTCCATACCATTATTATTTCCTTCCTTATACTGTGGTTTGGTTGAGAAGCTCTGTCACTCCTTGTACACGGGAGGAGGAATTTCCAGCTCTCGTCACAGGTGTCCTTTTGTGTTATCCGCATGCAAAACCCATCCACGTTTGTCCAGGTTGAGACTGTGAGCAAACCTTCATTCCTGCACGCACGCTGCGGTTTGGGGGAGTTTGGCAGCTGATTTACCCGCATGCAGCTCTTGTTGGATGTGGTCTCTGGTGGCCTCGCTGACGTTTTGCTTTTCCCTTCTACATCCCTCAGCAGCCTGGCAGGTGAGAGAGGGGCACCCAGAAAGCAGCAGAGGTGTGGAGAGCATCCACACACTTGGGTATCAAGAGGCAAAACACCCGGAGAGAGCTGCTGCAGATGTCAGGATGGTAGAATCAAGCAGATGGCTCTTGTCACCAGCACATTAAATGTCACATAGCATCTGGGTTTCGCTGCGTGCTTATGAAATCAAAACAGAGCTGTAAAACCCGGAGGCACAATATATACTTCATTTACCTCTGGTGAGTGGCCCTCATAATAGACTGCTACTACTTTATTAGCTTCAGTGGTAGATGTCTGGACTGATATTTCACATAAAAATCTGTATTATTCCACTTAATGGAGGGTTTTTCTGCTGTGTTTCTTTTTCAAATGAGAAAAAGTCCTATAAACTTCTCATTGTCTTCCCCCAAACAACTCTAAAAATAGGAACGCTTTTCCTTCCTTGTAAGTATAAAGCCAGTTGGGCAATTCTGGAGATGTTGACCCAATTCTTTTATGTACCAAAGCAAAAAGAAGAAGCATAAAAATGAACAACAGAGTTAATTCCATATGGGTCTCTTTTTGAATTTTTTATATATAAAATGGCATTATGGCCAATAGTAAATAGAATTTTAATGTGCTGGGGATTTAGCCTCAGGTTTTTGGCCAGCTTCCCAAGTCCTGCTCCTCATGCCGTGTCAGACCACGGTGGGATAACCCGTCATTGTGTGTTCTGTGGAGACGATACTAGAGACTTCGGGAGAACATGTTGAGGCAGCAGGAGAGGTTGGGCACCTTCCCTGGAGGAGTTCTAGGATGCGCTTATCAAAGGAATTTAAAGAGCAGGAATTGTTACTCAATTCATCTTTCAGATTAAGTTTCCTTTATGTTTATATAGATCATGTCTTATATATCAGACTGCTGTGCTTACTTATGAGCATCTCTGTTAAGAGTGAAACCATCTTAATGCAGAATAATTTGAAACAAGTTTTTCTTCCGATAAAACATAAGCAAATAGCTTCGATAGCCAAAGAAATATCAAGAATAATTTCAGAAGTGGTCAGGCCTTGGCTAGCCTGGATACAAAGGCAAAAGGATTTTTTACTATTTCTATTTCTAGAAAGCTGTTAGCTTTACTATATGTAAATCCTTCTATTTAATAGGGAAAGGGCCCGATACAGTTTATTTATCTCCCCTGAAAACTGTTGAAAAACAGTCCAAATGTCCAGAGAAACCTGACTCAAGGAAAACAGGCCTTGTTTTCCTCATTTGGCACGTAGTTTGTTGAAGTCGCCTCTATGGCGAAAGCATAAGAATTCACTCAGATTTTCATGTTAATAATCAACATTTCTGAATGAGTTAATAAAAAATTAGTTTTTTTTTTTTTTTTTTACTAATCTTTTTTTTTTGACAGAAGTAGCCAGTTACCCAGAAAACAGATCTGTTTGGAAATGCCATTCCCCTGCTTGCTAGTCCCCTCCGCGCCTCAGCCGTCCGCGCTGTGCCAGGGCCGTTGCCACCAGTCGTCCCCACGGGTCTGTGCAGCCCCACGGTGGCCAGGGCCACTGTGGGCATCCTGGGGGCGCAGCTGGGCCAGGCCCCCCGGGCCGGTTGCAGACCCGCTGCGCCGTGCACGTGCTGCCCGAACGGGGATGCCTTGGGGGCACCGCAGAATCCTGGTGGGTCCTTCGTTTGCCTTTATTGGTCTAAACTCCTTTCCAGAAAGCGAAGGCAGGCAAAACTCAGTCCAGCTCTAGCTGGCTGTGTTCGTTTTTGTTCCCTGTCAGATTGCAGGGGTAATTCGGGGAGATCCTTTCAAGAACCCTTCATGTGCGTGAATCTTACTGACAACCTCGGACGTTTTAATGATTTTTCTTGGAAAATATTCTCCTTTTATTTTCTTCTTTTTGGCTTTTTCTGTTCTCTTCGTGCTCTTCCATTTTACAATTTTTCTCTGGTTCCCCCTGGCTCCAACTCTGGGCTCTTCCCTACTGTGGTAGGAACAGTTAGTGCTGGTATTCATTTTAGCTGCGATTCCTTAGTGAGGAGGAATCATGCAAATGCATGCAAATATGGTATTACACATTTGATGGCTATTGTAGAAAAAGAGTGTGTTTTGTCTTCACAAAAACACACGGATGTGCTAGTTTCCCACTGGAATAGTGAAAAATGTAGAGATTAACAATTACTCTTCTACTTTATACATTTACAAATGCTGCCTAAGTGATGTTCTCTCATCAGTAATAAATGAGCCTTTAATAGCTTTGATCCTGAATTTATTCACAGCTTTTTAAAGCATGCTATTAAATCAAACCATTGTTTGGAGAGATTTTTGGGAAGTAAAGGGGGTATTTTAAGAGTGCTAGGAAACTGAATTTGGAAATTGGGTCAGGTTTTCCCTCAAAGTTTAGAGCCGTCTGTAGTCTCTGGTAACTGAGTTTCATTAGTTTTATTGCCTGAGTCCCTTCCTGCCAAGTTTGATGCTGATGCAGATTTTGGTGCATGTGGGCTAGATTTGGTGCAGGGAATGGGGCTATGGGAGAGCTGTCACGTGCTCTGCATCCGTCCAGCTTTTTTCTATTTTTCCTAGTGGAACTGCTCATTAAACTGTATTAAAAGCACTGTGGAATAAATTGCATCTACATTACCTTTCAAATAATATATTGTAATTAATGTAAAGTGACTCACATAGAATATTCTTCTTTGATAATCGTACCATTATTTAACAATAATTCCTGTGGGTTTGCTTTTAAGTAACTCCATGTGAGGGACTGTATGTGCCCACAGGTACTGTTTAAAAGCTAGTTGGGTAATTAACCGTTTTTGCTGTAATTGTTACCTCTTGAAGCTGCTTTGCTGAAATTCAGAAAAGTGAAAACCTAAAGAAAAAAGAGACTAGGAAATATATAATTGGAAAAAAAAAATCTTTAGGGATATTCCAGTTGTCTGCCTTAATTTTAAAAGGTACAAATAGGGAGCTAAGGGGATTATTTTTGATATAACTTACATTGTATTGCGTTTTATTTCAGCAATATAAGCAGTAACATCAGCTGTATTATGATAATTTGCGACCTCCATTTAACTGCACGCAGCGGTTAATAGAAATTTGAAAAGCCATTTTAGTTTCATTCCAATTTATCAAGTTGTAATTTGGAAACGAGTTAGGAGTGCTTCGTTTCAGTCAGCTCTGTAAACTGTGGTTGCTATTGTAAAGAAAGCGGCAAGTTGTTTCTCACCGCTCTGCTGTGAGTGAGGTGGAGGCTGGTAAGGGACCCGAACGGTGCGCGCTCCGCGTGCGGGCTGCTCTGCGGATGGCTCTCTGCGCAGCACCATTAATACCACGTCGCACTAGTTACGGTATGGAGCGAAGTCCAGTTCTTAGCAAGGGGCTTGCGGCGTCCTGCCCGGAGCACGGCACCCCCTGCACCGGGCCCGTCTGCGGGGTCACCCTGGTCTCGCCCCGCGGCCTCCCGCTCCTGCCGTCCCGCTCCTGCCCTCAGTGCTCGCGGCCCCATGCAGAGGCGCGAGCGGCTGGCTTGTGCGCAGCCCGGCCGGGCACGTGCATGGAC
>JAWLRI010001005.1:121998-134915 GCA_034781795.1 Crypturellus tataupa
TGACCGCGGGGCCCTTCCCGCTGCTGCTGGAGGCAGCGCCGCGCGGCCGCGCTTGGCACCCGCTGCCGGCGCCCGCGGCACCAGGGCTCGCGTGAGCGAGCGCTCTCTAGCTGGGCCTCTGGCACGGATGCCAGCGAGGAAACCCGAGGCGTTCAGGGGCAGGTGGAGCCCGCTGCTCTGGAGCACCCTTCAGAGCTCCGTGTCCCGGTCACTGCGCGCGGCTGGGGCAGCGGCCTCCTCTCAGGCTCCAGGCTGCACCGACAGAGCAAAATAAAATCCTAAGTCCCGTGCAGCAGGAGCGGGCTCTGTACGACACGCGAGGACTTTGAGGATTTTTCTGAAAACATTTCCTGTATGCAAGGTGGAAGGAAAATGGCATTAACGCTGAGATTTGTGTTCCCTGCCTAGCTTTTGTCTAGGGCACATTCACCCCCTCGGAGGGGAGAGCGGCTGTCAGGTTGGCTAATAGATCTCCCAGGAATTCTGGAGCCTGCCGAGCTATGAAGCACCCGTGCTGCCTTCTGCACAGGTGCAGCAGGAATGGCAATAGCAGTTTGCAGAGGCCGCGAGCACTGCACCGGCCGGAGAGGGTTTCTGGTGCTGAGGCTCAAACACTCCTCTGCGTGGATCAGTAAGGGGCAGGACTCCCTGGGTTGCTTGCTTTGAACACTGGCAGTTTTATGTTTTAAGAGTGGAAGGTTTCTGAGTTTTGAAACTCTGTGCTACCTGTTATACAAGTACT
Source organism: Crypturellus tataupa (assembly GCA_034781795.1). Classification (NCBI taxonomy): domain Eukaryota; kingdom Metazoa; phylum Chordata; class Aves; order Tinamiformes; family Tinamidae; genus Crypturellus; species Crypturellus tataupa. The sequence goes on from JAWLRI010001005.1 coordinate 122,741, forward strand.
GATTTCAAAACAGATGCTGGGCCAAGTGTGTTCGCAAAGTGCATGCAACTGAATTTTAACTTATCTTGAGTAGATGCAGATTTGTAGTCGCCTCCAAGTCTGTCTGTCCTTCACAGTCCACCACTCTGGGGGAAAAAAAAACTTGCTTGAACTGTTATTTTAATTATCTTCTTTTTGATGTTAAAAAATAATTTTTTATTCACAGTCAGCACCCTTTGTGACAGAAGTTACAGCACAAAGAAATCTCTTCAGTAATTCCTGTTGGAAAGCAAAGTGTTTCCTGTTTTTTGCGCTGAAAAAAATGTAGAAGTGCAGATAACAGTTAAGAGAGTAACTGCTGGGAAATGTCATCAATGCTGGGCATATATATAGGACTGTTCTCTGTAGAAATCTTTTTAGCATGTTGTGTAGTTTCAAGGCTTCAAGAGGTGGTGTTTCTGTCATTTAGTTTAGGATTGTGTTCCATAGCCAAGTACATTTTTGCTGCCTCAAAGTCTCGGGTAGAACGCTGTCATAACTAGCCCAAGTTACAACAGTACCAAATTTTTCAAAATTTGGAAGCGTGGTCCAATCTTTTAAAAAGGAAGCAAAGAAGAAGCCCTTTCATTCATTTTGGTCCACTATCACAAACAGACTCCACTAGTTTCAGCTTAGCTTGATACACCTTCATGCAAGGCCTATTTCAAAGGGGTATCTCAGAATAGTAATTAACTATTTTCCTGTTGTGACCCTGTTTCCCTGTGGGCATCTCGCTTCTGTTAATCTGCAATTTCAGGTGCAGAGGCTGTGGTCTTATGTTTGGAAACAACATTTAAGTTTCTTTTCCTATTTCTGACTACCTTCTTTCCTTGAATTTCTTCATATCCTCGATGTGCCCTTGGGATACTAAACTTGGGTTTTGTCTCTCTCCTGACTACCTCATTGAATGGAATTCTCCATGGGTGAGTGGTGTCCTGTGACCGTAGCATGGTGTGGTGTCAGACACTAAATTTAGACTGACATGATTCATTCCTGATGGTGTCTGCTGTGTGATGAGTTCAAAAGAGTCTCTTTGGTAAGCGATAGCAGCACCAGGACTTCCATTTTCTTAATGCTTCGTGGCCACTCCTGTTCCACTAAGTCCATGGATGAAACTTCTCTTGAGGGTGCACGCACCTGTTGTCTTGTGTTTGCCCAGAGCACTGTTCACAGGCTGAGCCTGGGTCTGGTGCAGTTCCTCCCTGGGACTTGGCATGGGCCAGATTTTACTCAGGTGGATTTTGTGGAAATGTGGAAGCCTTTGGGAAAGAAACCGTTCTCCTTCTGATGCTCCTCATGAAAGTAGCTGAGTTGCTTGACATAGACTGTACATAGACTCCGCCATTGGTGCAGAGGAGGCTATCTTTGCACCTCCGGAAAGAATCTGAAACTCTGATTTTTCCATCAGAGCAGCTTGGCCAAAGTGAAATTCTCTGATCCTACATATTCTGGCCTTCAACCAAAGCATGGCTTCGTGAATTCAGGAACTTGAAAAATGATTATGAGAATAATTTTGAAAGCCAAAGAATATGCGGGAGGAAATTTCAGTATTCTGAAGCTTTCAGTGTTAGAAACGTAGCTGTGAATGTGAAGTGGGATTTTTTTTCTTGGGTTCCTTTAATAAGTCTGAACCTCAGGGCTCAAGAGTTGTCCATATGCAGCAGGCAGCCATTCAGGCTTTCTCTTTGAGAAAAGAGAAGCTTTGAGTAATAATGTCACTGTGAAGTAAGACAGAATAATCTCAGTTTAGTATGCCTTGATCCAGTTCCTGCAGTTTGCAAACAGTTTGGGAAGTCTAAGTCAACAGAAGATACCAACAAGGGTCTCCTTAGAAGCCACACTGCCCTTGGGCAACATCAGGCTCTGGGCATGTTATTCCTAAACTGTATCCTGAATTTGCTCTTGTCTACTTTAAATGATATATTGCATTGTTACATGACGTTTTCAGAGTATTGCTGCAAAACGATGGAGTAATTGAATAGTTATGTTAAACTGAATACTTCAAATCTATATCGAAATGATAATTAGATCCCAGGATTAATTTGGCTGTTCTCAGTGACTCTCAAACAAGTCACTTAAGCTGTCAGCGTCATATGCTGCTAAATTCTGGGAAGTTAAGACTTTTGCTGTGAATACTGGAGATACTTCCTGTTTCCACAGCGCAAGTGAGCAATAACTTCCCAGTGAAGTTTGACAGGAAAAACATGGAGCTTCCGTTAATGATGGTGCAATCAGGAATTTTCTCTTCTTGAGTAATGCACTAAATTCTTCAGTACCATAGGATATGATGTGACACGGGCAACAGGATAAGATAGAAATAGATTCCCATTATTAGCTAAGACAACGTAGAGCTAAGGTGTAGCAATAACTTAGATATTTATAAAATTATTGAAAGCTTTCAAAATTTTTATTCTATTAGGAGAATGGGCTTATTTATATAGAGTCAAACCTTTATGGAAACCTGTAAACAAGAGTAGAATTTCCATAATAATTAACATCAAAACCTCATGCAAAATCTGAAGAACAGATTTACATCAGGAGCTCAAGGTCTCTTCATCTGGTCTCTCCTGCTTGATAAATATCGTAGCTGGCACAGTAAGTGGGGCTGCTTTCCATACATTTAGACTGATTATATGATGAATATGTGTGGATTTTTTGAAATGTTATAAAAAATTTTAAGTAAAAATCAATAGCAGAAGATGCACCATCATTCCTAAGCTATAAGTAGTAGCTGAGGTGACCTATGCTGCTACAGAATCCAATGTGGTGCTGCGCTTTCTGCACTCATATAAAAGTTGTCTTCTGTGCCCTTTCAGGCAAAATGAAGAGATCAGCTAAAGGACAGGAGAGCAGAAGATCATGAGATGAGCAAGTTTAATCCCCACCATAATTAAAAAAAAAAAAAAACTTGAAACAAAAGAACCTCCCCCTTACTATAACCAATATTATACATGTAGATTTTAAGCTAACGTTTGACTGTGTCCATCAAAATTGAGTCTGTAACATCTTGCAGTGACGGAGTATGTTAGGAAGTAATAGCCTCATCAAGGCATTAAATGAAGGTGCAGCTTACTTGTTTAAAGTACACATTGATAAGATGGATATTCCTTCATGCAGACAGTAGTGTCAGATAGAGGTGTAATCTTTCCCCTCTACAGTCTGGAGCAACTGCTCCTTTACTTGAGGGGAAAAAAAAATGTGGATGAGAAGAGGTTGACTCATGTCGAACATGCATGATGTTACTTAACAGAAATGACAGCTAAGCTGTTTTCCAGATAATCTAGTTCCCAAGTGGCAGTTCAGGCATCCAAAGCAAAGGTCGAAAGGCAGCCCAGCGCACACTGATGCACAAAGGGAAAATAATGGAAAGTTAAAAGACAAATACCGATGATGAGAACCACAGCCCTTTTCAATTCAAATATTATGATGCAAAAACAAGCCTTATGCAAAAGAGGCATCTTAGTGCTGCGTGGCTGTAAAATGTGAGCTAAGGTCATGTCTAGAAAGAAGTAATGTTGCACATCAACAAGACAACAGCTACGTTTTCCAGCAAAAAGATGATCTGAGTGTTGATAGTCTGTAGCTTAAAACTTATCAGCAATTCTTCCACTGAAACTTTCTTTCCACCTTAACAGATAGATATGAAAGCTGGAAATGCACCAAAGATACAGGCAGACATCTAAAAGCTTTTGAAAGCAAACGCCTCGGGGAAATAGTAGATATTAAATGGAGTGAATTTATAACAAATACTGAGATTCATCAGGGAGCTGAACAACTCTTAATCTCCTAAATTATCCAGAAATGAAGATAGAAATATCTAGGATATGTGGTAAGAATGAAGCCAAATCTGATGCCAGACTGTCTGCCGTGGCAGGAATGCCTTGAGGCTGCCTGCAGAACGTGTCGGGGAGATGACCAAAATAATTCCTACATCAAGACGCGCTTAGAGAGGGAGACATTGTGGGTGACCTAAGAAAGTAAGGGGCAGTCGAGGAGAAGGCTGGATGGGCAGCGGTTCCAGGGTCTTGCACATGTTTGAAGCAACGTCTGCCGATGTGGCCAGGGGGGAGCGCGAGTGGGGTGGTTGTGAACACTTGGTCGAGCTGCAAAACGATTTCAGCGGTTCTGCCAGTACTGCTGCGGGCCTGGTGGCTAGGAAGCGCATATTTCAGTCCCGCAGCCCAGGCACTATCTGTCACTCGCAGCTGGCAGCTACAGCGAGCACTGTAATTTATGTAAACTCAGCACCACCCACAAATTTCGAAGATCGGCACACAAAGCGGTTTCTGCCTGTGGAAGAAAGAAAACCACCAGGTTGCCTTCCTGCATCCGGGGGGAGGAAGTCGGCGATTGTCTGCCTGCAATAATAAGAGCAGGCATGTCTGCCGGGGCCTTTTCTTGTAGCGCGGTGTCTTGGCTTCTGCCCCAGCCGCTGCTCCGCTGTTCTTAATTAGCCTGGCTCTTGCCTGCGTTAACATCCTGGCGTGGAGCTACCTGGGGTTTTGCAGTGCTTTCTGTGCTCACCGCCGCTCTCAGCCTCCGTCAGCGCGTCACCTGCGCCCGTCGCTGCCCCGCCGCCGCGCGCGGCTCTCCCTGAGGAGCCCCGGCCGAGCGGAGCCCCGAGCGGGCGCGCTGCTGCTGCGGCCCCGCCGGGCTCCCCGCCTGCCCGGCCCCCTCCGGGACTCCTCTTGCACGTCTGCTGCTCGCTGCGCGGGACCCGCCAGCCCCAGGGAGGCGTCTCGGGTGCCTGAGGTGGTCTCCGGTGGCGCTGGGGGCAGGAAGTCTGAACCTCCTGAAGAAAGGAGCCTAAGCCCCGGATTGTTTGTTTTGCTCCCTGTCCTGCTGGGAGATAAGCCTCAGGATGAGTTTTGAAAAGAGATCACCTTGGTTTTCTAATGCAGGCGTAAGTGGGTGATACATCCTGTACGGTGCCTTTAGTCTCTGCGTGCACAGGATGTCTCTGCCCTTAGCCTGCAGTTACTGTGGCCACTATCCATCCAGCCCTTCGGTTCAAATGGTCTGACAGAGTCTTCTCAGTGAAATGTGATCTTGGGAGTAATGCAAACCAGAAGCCGTGTTTCTCCAGCACAGCATTGGCTGTAACAACTGAAAGTCGCAGATTTGCTTTTGGAAGTGCTGCTGAATGATGTTTCATTGATGTGCCCACCTCTCTGCTGATCTCTTCCTTCCGTAGGAAGAGCTCGTCTCCCATACCTCTCTTGTTCCACGAGCAGTTCTTTTACACTTTTCATATCTCTGATTTTTTACACTCTATTTATTTCTAGGTAGATCTGTGAGGTTTGGTCACAGGGCAGGTAAAGTCCTCGCGATATTTGTGTTAGGATAGTCTCTGAGGAAGCCAGATGCAAGGCATACAGAAACTGACAGGACAAAAGGTGGCGTAGAGAGGATCACACAGCTTTCCAAACACATCTTCTTGGGCGCAGAGCATTTTTGCTGCCGTCAGTTGCATGCCCACATGCTTATTCGGCCTGGGGAAGAGCTTGGAGCATGTTCTGTTAACGAATCCTGCGAAAACGGAGCGCAGCAGTGCGGCACCAGAAGGGTCCCCACGGCGCTGACCTGCTGCGGTGTTTTGTCCCTTGAGGATAAGTTACCTCTCTGGGAAGGATCTCATCCACTGCTGGTAATTTAATCAGTCAGAGCGGTGGAATCTAGAGGCATAGGTTATGTGTGAGAAATGTCGTATTATGCGGTAGATCATTGTTACAGCTTTCAAATGCTCCTGAAGAGAATTGTAGTATTTTGGCAGGAGTTCAAAATGCTCTTTCCTACGAGGAACAAGTTTTGCATTTTTTTTCTCCAACATGTCGTTTTGAGGTTATATGGTAACATCTGTCAGAGCTATGCTAACCTCTGTCATCCAGCTGTTATAATTGTGGTATTTTCCTTCCTTTTCCTTCTCTTTCCCCTCCTCTCTCTTTCTCCTCCCTCAAAAAAAATCTCCTTTTATACTGAAACTTTAGGTGGAATGAAGTGGTTATAAAAGCATCTGTCAACACAGGAGTAGTTTGCCAAGCCAAGTATTTGGGTTGGAAGTCATGCCTTCCCAACTGCTTGAAAACAGGAAGTATCTCTGTTAAGTGATGGATAGCTCTACTTTGCTGAGAGGAAGAAAAGGCTTTTTTTTTCTTTGCCTTTTTTTTTTTTTTTTTGCCTCTGGACTAATAAATGAGTTCTGCAGTTGTTCCATGTATGTAAAGAAAGAATCCTACGTAAACGAGTATATGGGTACATTCGTCTCCATGTGCATGTATGTGCGTGCATGTGTGTGTCTGTATGAATATACAAACTTAAAAAAAAAAAAAAAAAGAAAGAAAAAGAAAACCAAACCAACAACCCACTTTGTACATGATCGGTCCCTGTCAGAAGCCGGCCCAGGCACATCTTATCCTAGTGATTCCTGTAAAGCTCTCAAAATCTGTCAGAAACAGCCTGCAGGATTGCAACGGCTCCTGGGTGATTAATTGCCAAAAGAGTCTGGTTCCAGGTTCCATTACATATAATTGTTATCTTTTCCAAAGGGGTTCTTTTATTAAACCCCCACCCCCCAAAAAGAGAAAAAAAAAAAAAACCCTGACATTCCTGAGGTTTTTCACCTCTTAGACAGGAGCACGGAGGACTCTCTTATGTAAACACGCGCTGCAGAAGGTGTGTTACGTTGTTTATTAGCTGATGATAGATTTTTTTTTTCTTCAGTTAATTTTAACTTTACTGAAAATCATTTTATTAGAAATAGGGGAGGAAGAACTGCCTAGTTGTAGAGGACAGGGAGCTCCCGATCGCTTTTCCGCAGCAAAACCTCCGCATGCAGCCCAGCAAGCTGCAAAGCCTTGATGCTCCTGCTCCGTACTGGCATTGCAGGAAGAGAGCCGCAGGCCAGGGCTTCCCCCGCTCGCACCAGGGCAGCTAGGCCGGCCAGACTGACACGAGGGGAGAGCAGGATCCCGTGTCTGACGTGAAGCAAGGCAGAGCTACAGGGCTGAGCGGAGATTCTGCCTCTGCACAGAGCGTGGTAAGTGCATCCCCAACCTTTCTCTTTTTTTTTCTTTTTTTTTTTTTTTTTGCGAAGAATTTGTGGCCTGAAAATGTGTATTTGATTGTTGTGGAAGTATGTGCAGATTGTGGAGAATTTGCTGGATTGTTTCAGACCATGAGCATTTTTTCCGAGAGCAGAGGGGAAAGCAGAGGGGAGGAGGGCTGGGTGCCTGCGAGAGCGCCCCCGTGTCCGCAGTGCGTTGAGGTAGCAGGGTTTGGAGTCGAGCTTTGATAGTGCCCCTGCAGCGTCTGCAGTTGCATCAGCAGCATTGCTAGGATTTGTCTTGCTCTTACTGAACTGAAAACGTCCTGACAGTTACTGGCGGTTTTAGACTTTTACAGGCTGAGGCTAGGGCAAGGCTGAGCTCTCAGGGAGCACTTGGTGCCAACAGGCTGGTTTAACTATTTCAAATACCAGAAATAAAGGATGGAGATTCTGGTTCTGCAGCTGCAGGATATCTGCCTGCAGATGTTTCTGCCAAGAGAAGTGACTGAAACTCTGTGCGTTGAGATGTTTTAATCCTAGCTCAACAAAACCTCTTAAAACTGTGCGTCGGCTTGGTCTGCATGGGCCAAGGAGTACGTTGTTCCTTACAGTTGTGTTTGCACAGCCTCACTGCTGCAGTGAAACAAGTCTCCTGAAGTTGTCTTTCTCCGTGATTCCCCTTGAATTAGCCACGTTAATCAAATTTGGTCTGTGGCAAGACCGCGATGTATAGCTGTTGGGACAATGATGTTACTCTGATTAAAAATTATGGGATACTTCAGAGCTTCTAGCTTTGGGCTGGCCAGGAAATACAAGCCTGGCTCCATGTCTGCTTCTGCATCCATAGCAGCTTCCTTAGCGGGTGGAAAACCGCCCGTCCCTGCGTTCTGCAGCCATTCTCCACGCACCTCTTGTGCCTGGCACGGATACGTGGCCTGTGCTGCGGGAGGGACTTGAGGAGATGAGCTTAGGAGAAGACAGTAGAAATGTGTGGGCACAAGATATGTAGATCATACAAGTGACAAAACCAGTTTCTGTTCATCCAGGATTGATTCACGACATCTCTTGGAGTTCTGTTTTGTAAGAAGAGTGTGGGATTTTCCTGCTAACTGGAGCAACTTGGTTTTGGTGTAATAAATTAAAGGACTGATCTGTAATGGTAGTTGAAAGTGTTCATGTTGGTGGCTAGCAAGAGAGTAATTGCAGAAGACACAATGAATTACGTGGAAAAGTTCCTCTCTGTTGGTGAGACAATCTAGAAATTGTTAAAAGTCAGTGGTTGAAGTACAAAAGGATTAAATACTGATCTTACACCTGGAGGGTAAAAAAAAATGATGTAGATGAATCCTACTCGAGCATGGGCATTTGACTGCTTAACCATGAAGGGTAGGTTGCATTCTGATTTTTCATACGGTTAACTCTCCATATCCTTTCATCTTGATCTTGACTCCGATAATATAAACAGTTTCCCTCTTCAAGCTGGTTTGCTACTTGTCGGCATATCAAACTATATATTTGTTCGCTGACTTTAATTATTACTTACGGCTGATGCCTAAGCAGAACACCAATGCTGCGCTCGCGGTTCCTCGGCGAGTGCTGCCGCTTGGTAGTGCACATTCTTGCCGAACACCTGCTGTCAAACCCGTCGTGTCTTTTCTTGTCAGCTTGCACAATGCTCTGGGTCTTGAGCAAGACTGACGTGACAAAAGAGTTGAGAGTTTTAGAAATCCGCATCGAAGGGAAAGGCTTTGTGTAGGGACTGATATAACAGAGGAGCGCAATATTTTGGGGGAGCTTGTTTCCAATAATACCTAGTGAAATTCTGTTTGTGAATGCAGCTTTTAAGGTAGTAGGTATTATGGAGGTTAAAGAAGCAAACTGCTCCACCCTGAGAGCAAACGTAGATGTTGTGTAATGAGAACAGAGAACAATCTGCACCAATCTTGGGAGAAGTACGAGCATGGCGATCAACAAACAAGTCATCAAAGAGGGGAACTGGTTAGCGGTGTTGGCATGTGCCAGGAGTGGTGACAGACATTGGCACAGAGAGGAAGAAGCTGGGACGGAGGAAGAGTGCAGGGAAGGGGGCTCCCGGCAAGACACAGAGCAGTATCACTTGACTCCAGAGCCTGTAATTACAAGACTCCGACCTCGTGACAGCGAGCAAGCGTACCGCTTGGCAGTGCGGGAGCTCGAGGCTGCATCCCGGGACGGCGCGTGCCACATGGAGGGAGGAACAAAAAGCTGGTAGAAAAGTAGCATTGAACTGTCCGCTGGGTTGCAATGTTCGGCTGCTTATTAGTAATACATCTACCCTCCCTACCTTCCCCTTTAGCACCTTCTAATCGTCCTAATAATCCGTGGTTGCAAAAAACTTCTAGCAGTGTGTCTAGTGGACAGGGTAGATGGGCTTCCTCTACCTGAGGCTTTCATAGATGCTGAAACGCCAAGGGCTCCCTGGTCTGTTGTGTGGGCTCAGGACCTGCCGTCTGCAGGGACAGGTGAGGCTCTGGGTGAGCCTCGCGGGCGGGAGAGGCATCTTCAGGGGAGCCAGCTCCCTCGTGCCGCGGGGAGATGCGGCCCCTGCAGAAGGGCCCTTCACCCTGTTCAAAAATTCCCTTCCTCAGCCCGATCCTTCACCCTAACGCCCTCCTCGCTTGCACTACCTCTGTGCTGACATGGGGGCAAGAAAAGATCTCATAAACAGTTGTTCCTTCTGCAGGCTGCTGGAAGAATATAACATACTTTTAAATGCTTTCCATGCGATCAAACACTCTGCTGATGACAGTCAAAAAATGTGCATTACCAAATTAGATTACAAGATAGAAAGTACCGCTTATTTTCAGGAGTTAATGTGAGTAGGGACCACAACTAGGTTAATAAATAGCTATTGTTAATTTAAGGTAGAAGAATTTAGTTACAAAGGAAACAGATTGTTCTGTTATTTCCAGTTCTCTAGTTTTCGTCTGTGGTCTAATCCCGGTGGACTCCAAAGGCAGGACTAAGCTCAAGCTCCTTTTAGTTGCATTTTTTTTTAGGTTCATATGAAAAAAAAAAAAGAGTATTTACTTGAAAGGAAATGTCTTAAATTTAGTATAAGAATCTGTTTTAACCTGTGGAGAGCCACTGCAGCAGAGAACGCTCAGCAGCGCCGAGTCTGCAGGTTAATCTCTGTTACCTGCTGAACCTCCTTGCTCCCTCTTACACACCTGAATAGGCAGTTTGCTGTGCATCTTTTTCTTTGCTGTGCAGGGTACATTTTGCTAATGAAAATTTTGTCAAAGGGTACTGTATTTTTGGAATTGTGTGTGTTTTTTTTTTTTTTTTCCTGATGTCTGCCTACCTTTTTGCACTGTCTCGTTATGTAGGGGTTGTTTTAAGAGCCTGTCGAGAAAATACTGATGAGTGCAGATATGGTTGTAGAGGCCTGTCAGAATGAAAGCTATTTTTCCAGTTCCTTGGAAAGCTCATGGGCTGCACGTGTTTCCAGCAGCATGGTTACAGTTCTGCAGTGTTTGACATGCAGTTCTTGAAATGGCTAAGCATCCTTGGGAAAAAGCTAGATAAAGAGGCATGATTTGAGAAAAAGAAAAGAAGAAGAAAATTAGCAAAGCCCTAAGGTTAATTCTGGTCTATTCTTAACAGGAACTGCAAATATTTTTCTGGTTTTACGTATTTAAAGTTTCTTTCCTGAAATAATTATCCTTATAATTGCACAAAAAGTTCACATTTCACATTTCTTTGTATCAACTATCTTTTCCAATGATATATTTTGTAGTAATACTCCGTTTTAATTCCTAGAGAATGTAACCATTTCTTTTTGAGAAGGGAGTAGTTTCCTCTTAATTATGCTATGTTGTTACTATTGATGATATGAGGTACTGCTTGTGACCATCTCTTCCCTGGACGCTCCCCTGAGGAACGCCGTTCACGCTCACCATGAGTAACCTCCGAGAGCCTGCGCGCTCGGACCCCTTTCATAGCTGTTGTGGTAACAACAAAAAAATTACATAAACTTGCAAAAGAATTGCTTAATGGTATGAAGCATTCTGGTTTCTACCAAAACCCCAATTACTTAATTCTGTGCCGTTCCTGGCCCACATAAATTATGCAACCCTCACATCTCAACATCAGTGAATTATGTGGCTCTGCGCACACATCAATTAATTTTGGCCCCGTCAACTTCCCACCTTCTGTGCGCTCCTCGCCTCAAATCAGTTTTGCATCTCCCAGCCGCGAGCAGTATAATTCTGTGCTCCCAGCAGCAACTATCTGCCTGAACCTGCAGCCCCGCTTAAACTCTTCACCCGCCCCCACCTGCTGCTCCCCTTGCACGGCCCGGCTCGCTCCTCCCGCTCCGCTGGGCTTCTCCTCCTCCAGCGCCGCAGCGAGGGTCGAGCCGGGCGCCTTCCTTTTCCCCTCACGCTCCTTCGGCGCGCGCAGGATCCCAGAGGCAGCAGGGCCGCTGTGCCCTGTGCAGAGCGGGGGCCGGTCCAGGAGAAGCCCCGCTGCATTTGCCACTCACCACCTTATTTCCAGCGAGCAAAGTGCAAGACAAGCTCCATCTCCTGGAATGGTCCGTGAGCCCACGGCACGCTTGGAGCAACCACCTCCAAAACCCTGCCGGTGGGGGAGCTTGCAGCACACATCACCCCACTGAGAAGACAAATAGCTCCTGGATCTGCAAATAAGTAGCATGGAGGAAAATCCTGCTGCCAACATCCATCAAACTCAGCACTCCTTCCAGCAACAGGAATAATTGGGACCTAGGCCCTGGTGTTAAAGCTGACACCAGCACTGCAGGTGTCCACATCCATACCACAGCAGACTTCCCTAAGCAACGCGGAAAGAGCTCATTTTCCTCCAGAAAACCCATCAGTAGCCAGAGTGCGAGTGTGTCGAGAGGGGTATCGTGTTCCCCATCACTAACCTGACCGCCGCTACGTACAGGGCAGTTCTGACTTCTGTTTCTCTCTGACCAAAGAGGAGAGGTGGATTTCCGTGCGTGGGGCACGCGGGAGCGAAGCCCTCGTGGTGCGGCGGGTTGTGCCGTGCCGTGCCGTGGCGCACGCGGCCTGGGCTCCGCAGCCGCTCGGGGCGCGCGGCCGGGCA
>JAWLRI010001005.1:144743-189012 GCA_034781795.1 Crypturellus tataupa
CCCGTCCCCTTCCCCGTCCCCTTCCCCTTCCCCTTCCCCTGCATTTCCACGCTCCCTTTCGTGCAGTGAACTTCCCAGGAGCCGCTCTCTGCAGAGTGTGGCCAGCGCGGTGGGGACCGTGCAGCCGCCACGAAAACGGAGGCTTTCGGAGAAGGAGGGAGGCCGATGCTGCCCATGGGCTTCCCGCAGCCCTGCCCGCGCCCTCGCTGCCCGAGTGTCCCGCTCCGGCTGTAATGCTCCGCCATGGGAAGGAGCGTTGCTCTTTAAAAGCAGATGGGACTCCATTCCTGAAGGGGGAAAAAAAGTCTCTTTGGGCTAGTGCTATTGTTTGCTTCTACTTTTATTTTTTGCCTGTGAGTTATTTCTAGCAACTTTTAATGTAATTCATGCTTCCTTTTTAGTCAGACAGCAGGGACTATTCTTCAGTGTCTTGTATCTCCAACGTTCAGGCCACAAATGTGGGTATTCAGAGCACAAACCAATTTTACAATGATCAGGGAGGAGAACAGACAGCAAGGAGCTCAAAATGTTCATTAATTTCTGCCTTTTGAAGAATTTTATTTATGTAATCTAAAAGCTTGTGTCAGTGCAAAGTTGTAACTGCAGAGTTGTAGCATTTGATTTTATGCTAAAGAAAAAAAGGGAAAGGGAAAGAGGAAAAAAAAAAGGAAAGAAAAGACATTTTTTACTGCACTAGTCTTTTTTTCTTTTTCTTTTTTTTTTTTTTAAACCTGTAGGGCCAGCGCTTGGTCTTGTAAGTTAGTATATGTGCTGGAGTATGCAGGTAAAGGGGAGCTTTTAGTTTTGAGTTTGACTCGATTCTAGAGGAAGAAACCGTGGTCCTGGAGAGCTTTGAACTTCAGGGCCAAATCCTCAACGTATACAAATTGTGGGAAGCACCATTAGGATTCACTACATTAGTGAAGGTTTTGTCCCAAGTTTTATTTCTGGGGGACTGCTGATTTTTATGCACTTTTTTCACAGAGGAAAGAAAGAAATATTTTTACATCTCTACTGCTATTTTTTCATGTCCCTGAGATTGCAGCAAGCTTATTTTCCTGTTGTGCTTTATTTTAATAGTATACAGTCTCTGACTATCAGACTTCAGTGCTCATCTTAGCTTTCTTGATTCCATTTGGATTTAGTGAGGATTTCAACTGGTTTCTTGTGGTTGTAGCATGAGAAATATTTGCATCAGCTCGACCACGAGAGCTGCAGAGGACTCCCTGCTTCTGCAATAAACCCTCCTTTCTATCCTCAACAGAATCAGTCCTCCAAAAAATAAGGGTAGCACTTGGACAATAATATCCAAAATAGTTCTGATTATTATCTTAGTTGGCAGTAGGTATGTTTAAGTGTAGTACCTGAAGGCTAACTCAGATAGGATGTTTATACCAGATGAAACCATACAGAGGAACACCTTGTGCTGACCTACTTGTATTGCTGGTATTGTGCCAGTTAAATTGCTGTCAAGGTGGAAGAAATGTTAATGAATAGCAGAGGAACAGTAGAGCCCGAGAATAAGAGCTTATTAATCTACCTAAGCATTATTTGAGTTTGGAAACGCTCTGGGCCCTTCAAAGGGCTTTTCATCATGTATAACTTCATTTTTCTGTGTCTGTTTTGGAGAAAAAAAGAAAAAAAAAGTTGGTATATCTGCCTTTGTTCTTTTCTCTTTTTCATAGAAGGGAAGGTTGCACCCCTGTTAAGGAAGGCATTTAAGGGGAGCTCTCTGTATCTCACTCAGAGTTTCACATTTGGATCCTAACAAAGATTTGCCCAAAACTTTGATCTTACCATTCAAACCATTGCCTAGAGTGGGAACTGCCAGATAATGTTTCTTAGCACTTCTTAAAGGCTGGTGGCTGTGTGCGCCACTGTAACTTAGATTTTTGTATGTAAAAAGTTGGAAGTTGTTATTTCCGAGTTATCTTTTACTGTTTCCCTAAAGTACATATGGAAATACATCACACTTTAGATTGCCCCTGGCAAAAGGATTAAGTGGTTCCTAGCAGATGGAAACAGTACAGTAATAACTCTGCAGCAAATTATTAGTTATGTCAGAAACAATTCTGGGGACTGTTTTGCTTTTTAATTAATCTGTTTCAAACTATCACTTAGTTCTCAGCCTAAACTTTGTCTTCTGCCTTTGAATAATTACTTGAAACAAACTGTCAGGTCCTCTGTAGCTGGTTCAAGACACTGCACGTGTGGAAGAGAGTCATGAGATGTGGACAGACCACTTGTAATGGGGGAAAAATAAATAAAAAATAAAAACAACAGACAAAACCCAAGAAAACTGCAGTGGTTACTTGATGTTTTTGATGTTCCAGATTCAGGTGACAAGAGATCAGAGCATTTTGGTCAGTTCAAAAGAGCTGCTGTGGATTTTGTTGGATATTTGAGTTTCTTCTTTAGGGAAGGGGCTCTTATTCACGGTTTTGGAGTACCTTAGTTACGGGCACCTGAAGTTCATTTGTGATATAACTAAAACATACACGGTTTGACTTACACTGCAGAGTAAAACAAAGCATTTGGGTGATCGTGGGGGAGAGCAGCAATCTATGTCTTTTGTTTTTTCTTGTGTGCTTTAGTCTTACTTTGCTTTTTCAGCATTGCTGTGTTGATCCAAAGGGGTTAAAGTAAAAAAATAATATTAAATAAGGGCACTTGCATCTCTGATCCCCTCCCAATTGCCCTTCTGGAAAGAGGAGTCGGGGGGGGCGGTCCCTGATCTGGGAGGCCCTGGAGACGTTGGCGCTGGGATGAGTGCAGGGACACAAAGTCATTTATCATCAATAAAAACCTGCTTTACGGGTCCTTGCCATCGGTAGCCACTTCTGCATGTTTATTTCTTATATAAACCAGGGTGGGGAGACCCACACCACGCTCCTTTATTAGAGGAACAAAATTTGCAGGCAAGAAGTTCTGTTTAGTAGTTCCATATAAACAAGAGAGAACAAAACTTGTCTTGATTCTGACTTTTCTAGTGTAAGGCATGAGGACAGGAGAGCTGGCAGCCTTGCCTTACTGTTCAGGCAGCAAGCACCAGACTAATACGACATTAGTTCTCATAAATAAATAAGTAAATAAAATGCTGTGGTGCTCATGCCCCTAAACCGAGTGTAATCAAAATGTTAAAAAAAGAAATCTTATTCTCCATTTGTAACATTCGGGGATGCTAAATTTGGAAAAAAAAAAGTGAAATAAAGAAAAAAATGTGTATGTTTTGTATAGATTTAAAGAGGATTTTTTTTTCATGTAGTGTGATATCTACATTATAGATGGCCTTCATTTTCTTGTTTATGGTTTCCTACAAACATGTATAGAAAATAAGTTGCATAAACTTACTTGTCCTTACCTGTTTTTTTCCTTTTTGTATGCTCTTTTTGCATTCTCATGACCTTAAAAAAATAATCTTTTCAAAGTGATGGTTTCTTGACTTTGGAAATATCCATTGTCTTCCTTAAAATTTTTGTCTTTATTAATCCTTGTTTATGAATAACAATGCTTAGGGACAATGAGGAAAATAGGGGAAAAAGGAGGGATAAAATAAATTTGTTTCTATCAGTGCTTAGAAGTTGAGGAAAGAAAAGGAGCAGGAGAATTTCGGCGCTGTCTTACCCCAGGCTAATTGTTTACCATTAAAAGGGAACTTGCATGCAGGAGGGAATGTTATGTTTTGGACGTACTCCCTTGTAACTCATAAATCTTGGCTGTATAAATGTTCAGTCATTAATTAAGGGTTTCAAATTAATCTGTTTCCTGACTGGACTTGGCTGTTTTTGCATAGTGCGATGTTGTTGCCCGCCTTAATAGTTCAGGAGTGCTTTCAAACGTGTGATATGGAAGCGCTGCGTTTACTGCGGGGAGTTAATGCACAGCACTTAGCGGAGAGGAGAGGCATTTTGTTACTAACACGTACAGGGAATAGGGTTGTGGTGTCAAAATGGTTAGGCATGCTTTATTTCTTTAAATAAGGACAAAAAATATCTATTTTATATTAGTAAGTGGCAGCCCTGGTCAGAAGTGTTTTTCTTTCTTTTTGTTATTCTAGTGTAATGTTCTGTTTTTGCTGATTGTTTACATAGGGGAAGATATAATAACAGCTGAAAAGTCTCTTTTATGCGATGGAAGAAGATTTCAGGGTTTTTTAGGGATTTTTTTAAAAATCTACTGATAATACCATTGCTAAGTTAGAGTTATCTCTGGATTCGAGGTTTATTTGAAGGTTTATTTGTGTTTTATGTTCTACATGTGCTACCCTTCACAAATATGTATACATATTTGTGTTTCCCTTTTTTTTTTCTCTCTAAGATTTAGGATTTTCAGATTTCTGTATCCGTAAATCAAGATATATTACTGTAACATAAATGTCCATGTCATCTTTAGCATTTACACAGAGGTCCATCTTTGCAGTGCTGAGAATCAGTCTCACCAGCTCTTCCTCTTAAGCGAACATCCCCTCACTCCTGCAACGAATTTGCTGTTAAAGGTGAGGGGGCAAAAAGTGCCAATGGGTGATCCAGTCAAAGCCGGTGTTTTAAAACATAGTGCAATTAGTTTTGTAGATGTGCTGCGTTTTGTAGCTATTTCAAACCAAAACCGCTTCTCTGCATTCCAGCTGATTAGATGTGTATGGCAGGAACCACCTTCCCTCACTTCCGCACATTCAGTAGATTTCACAGATAGCGCTGAAGGTTTCTGCTCCAAGCTGATTTGTGCATGCAGCCTAGAAAAGTAGGAATTAATCAAGAACACGAGCAAAAAATAAGTCCTCTAGTTAGGTATTTAAAGACCTGGTGTTCCATTTGTGAAAACATGTTGCCGCTCTCATTTTATTTGCCCTTACTTAAGTTGCAGTGCAGAGAGATGCCCTAGGCCCAGGCAGTGCCCCTTCCTCTCAAGGTGCTAATGTGCACTCCACATCTGAAGGGACTTCAGAGCACTGGAGTTTTGATGTCTACCATGAACATACTTAATATTCATCTCATAAATGTGCTCTACCAGGAAAACTAATTGCATCTTAGCTATCAGTGGCTAATTAGAAATAGGTCTGACCAAGTTTCAAAGTTTGAGAGTTTGAAATCTGGATTTAGCTCTTCAGCTCAATTTCATTATCCTTATCACTTCATCCAACGCGCAGAATATTAATACCTCCTCCTTTCTGGCCTAAGTCGGAGTGTAGATTGCTACCCTACAGCGTTTCAGGGAATTTCATGTGCATAGAAAACTCCCTGTAACCAACGGAATTATTTAATGCACTGAAAATCAAATGCATGTTTCAGCTTGCTAAATACAAGGGTTATTTGTTGAATTCCTAAAGATGAAAATATATTCTCATTTATTGCATATTATTGCCTAGACAGCAGGAATAAGAGGCAGTGAGTACCAACCCCTGTTTCCAGTGCTGGAGGTGAGGCGTCTTCGCCCCACTGTTGTCTCGCTGTCGCTTTGGGACCGGCCTCACGAGCGCAGCGGGTCCTGCCGCCCGGGAGCCGCCGGTTGCCCCGTGGGCTCGTGTTGGTGACGCCCTGGGGTGGGTGAGCCTGGCACGTGCCCGGGTTCATCGCGAGAGCCTGCAGACCACCTCACGTCGCTTCTGTAAACTGCTCAGGTAGACGAGCAGCAGTGTTCAGCACCCTGTATCTCCATGATGAGCACGTTGTACTTCTTAAATTGGCTTTAACTGCCTGTTAAACATCCAGCTTTTAATTTGTTAAAGGTGACATATGGAGCGCCATAGGAAGCTTGCTAAATTGTAAGATATAGATTTAAGAAACTGTGGTAATAAATCTCTCTTCTGCCAATGCCGTGTTTCGCTGGGAACAGTCCCGGACTTGCTGGGAGAGAGATTGGATTGTCTAAGAGGTTTCTCATTTGTCATGGATTTCATAAATCATTTGACACATCCTATTAGGTAACAAGCTGCATTTGAAAGGCTGCAAGGCTGCTTGCACGACTTGCATGTGCAAACTGAAGCTTGCAGTCTGGTGTTACATAAGCCCCTTCGGAGGCAGGCAGTGATATATTTGGTGGTATCTACGTGCTACTTAGCCAATAGAAGAAGCACTATTTTTTCCTGTTTAGTTACTATGGCACGCACCAGCTCGTGGTAGAGGATAGAAGAGGAAGAGGAAGGTCCTAGGTGCGTGACGCTTTGGTCCCCCGTGTCCTTCTGCGTGGCCAAGCGGCAGCGCGGGGGTGGCGTGGGCGGAAGGCTCTGCGGAGCCGGGCCAGGTCGATGCTCGGGCCGCTCTTCCAGGCCGGAGCCCTTTCCAAGAGCTGGCACGCTGCTTTCCAGGCAGGAACAGGGCCGGAGCAGAGGACGGCAACGACGAGCTGCTGGCACGGTGACTCTCACACACGTTGGATGGGGTTTGTTTCAGTTACGGTTTGGAACCCTCTACGTTATGAGGCAGAATCAGTCGCAAGAATTCAGGATATTTTGTCGTCCCTTTGTCTTATTTATGCCCGTATACAAGTATGACTGTTTTGGCAATGTGCAGATCCAGAATCAGAGCCCGTATTTGAAATCGCTACAGAACGGTGCTGTAAACTGCGTCCTGTTTCACAGGACACACATTAATACTTGAGTACCTGGCTCTGGTGAAATCAAACCCCCGTGAAAAGGCTGGTACTGGTTTCACTGTCCTTCCTACACCACATCCCTGAAAGAGAGTCAGAAAAACAAAGCGAGAGCGCCTCAAAAGTAGCTAAATAAATAAATAAACTGTAGAGAAGGATTTACCATGCTCTAAACAGGGAGACTTTTAACAAAACAGCTGGGCACTGGAGAAATTTATGTTCATAAAAACAAATCAAAAAAGGAAGCAGGAAATAAAAAACTAATATGGTTAATGGGAAAAGTCAAGGGATTATTAAAACCAAACATGTATCTTCCAGGAAATTGTAATCAGTATAAAGAAACAATTGTGGCAAGTAAAATGTCAGCTGGAGAGTCTGAGAGGCCGTGATTAAATGCGTTAATAAAGGAAGAAACAGAGGAGTGTAGCAGGGGTAGTTCAGCCTATAAAACAGCGCTTAAAGCTGCTGCCTTTACAAGGTAATTAAAGGGGGGCAGTTCGTGCAGGCGGTGGGAGCCGGGCAGCAGCCCGGACCACAGGAGCTGCCCTGCGAACCCGCGGCTCCGCCGGGAAGGGCGGCGGGAGCGCGGCCGTGTCCGCGCGGCCCCGGGGGCAGCGGGACCGGCCCTGCAGCCGTCCCCACGCGGGAGCCCCCGGCACGGGCTGGTAGCGCTCGGCAGGAGCAGCACACGCGCGCTGGTGTTTGCCTTACGATAACAGAGAGACTCTGTTTTGAGGCTTGCGTCGGGTACTAATAATTCACCCCCGTTTTTGAGGTGATTCCTGAAAGAAAGCGTCTCTCCCCTGCGCCATGTGTTCCACCAGGGAAGTCCCTCGTTTTTAAAACACAGAGCTTTTAGTTGCTTGGCTTTTACCAGTTAAAATCCAGCAGTTTTATTGTACTAATATTTAGCCTGCCAGTACTTTTTAGCACCAGATTTTTTTATTATTATTTTATTTTAAAATAGTGTGGGTTTTTTGTTGTTTGTTTCTTTTCTAATTCATACATGGCACTTAAGGAAAGTTTAATTATGCCCAACATGCAGGGAGAGGGAGAGGAAACACTTTTCAGCAGTTGAGAATACAATTACCCACATATATACCCAAGTTAATTTATAACCTAAATAAATCTTTTTTTTTTTTTTTTTTTTTTTTTTGATAGGTAGGAGGATTAGGAAGGGAGGGCAGGCACAGGCTCTGAAAAGTAGTGGAGTGAGAAAAAAATACTTTTGTGGATCTAGAAAGCAGAGATGTAATGAGCTATGTCTGTGAAAACCTGCAGATCTGAAACATGCTTCTTACTCTTACAACTCTTTGAGCAAGGCTGCATTTAAATTTAGGCTTAGGAAGACTGCAAAGCTTTAGAGAGGCACGCAAGTCGAAGCCTCGGCTCAAGGCGCACAAGTAAGAGGGCCAATTTGGGGCCTGAAGGCCCCAGCAGGAAAAGTGTTTCCTCTCCTTTTCACCGTTTTCTATTCAGGTATTTTGTTACTCCTGTTGCGAATTGACTGGTTTGAACATTTTCAGTCCTAAACATTGTTCAGTCTTCCTCATTAAAAAAATTTCCTCGATAAAAATAGATTCCACGCGCAGTATATACAGTACATGGTACGTACTATGTATGTAAATGATACATATTACTGTCAGTAAATATACATGAAAGTGAGGGGGAATTTTGCTTTTGACTGTGTAATGGCTCTTCTCACCTCAGCCTTCTGCCTCCCAAACAAGCAGGGCAGCACGAAAACCTGCCGGAAAGGAAACTTGTCGTTTTAAACAATTTTCCAGATTCCACATTTCCTACGTTCAGCTCGAGCTGGCGAAGGCGCTGGCCAGCGGGCAGGACCCGTCGCTTGCCAGTCCAAGAACAACCCGGCTTCTGATGCCGTGCGGTCGGCAGCGGGTCCTTCGAGGCCGCAGCCGGTCGCAGAGGGGCAGGTTTGCTCCTCGGCCGGCGGCTGAGTGTTTGCTGGAGTGCTGCTGAGCTGCAAGGCTGTGGCGAGAAAGAAAGCCCTTATAGGACGCGGTGAAGCCCTCGCACACCGCCCCTGGACCGTGTGGGGAAGCCGTTTCTCAAAGGAAGAAAACCAACCGCCCTTCACTTTTCAGAAGTTGACAGCACTTGCCTGAAGAAATAAAACCCAACTCCGTTTCACAGAGAAGAGTTGTAAAAAGCCAAGTTCACTTAGGAAATGAATTTTTTCCCCATCTTTTGGGTAAGGCAGTAACAGAAGGGAGATTTCCGTATGCTTGGGTCCAGCCCTGTGGCACTGAGCACTCGGTCCGCATGGGCGACGAGGCCTCGGGCAAGGAGGAGCCGCTGGGATGTCCTACCCAGCTCTGCGCTCGCACCGGGCACGCGGGTGCGCAGCAGCCCTTGAAGGGGTTCGGGAACAGCTCCCAGAACCAAAGGGGGCATCGGATTTTTCTTGAACCCAAAGGGGTTGGCAAAATGACAAAAATAAAAAAAATAGGCAATAAATGGGTGCTATAACGCATAGCTGTCTGATTGCTTGCAGAGAAAAAAAATGCATTATAAATCCAGGTTTGTGGCATCAAATTAAGCTTGTGTTAGAAAAAGAATTCAGAATGCTTCAGCTTGGAAATATTTTAAGTCTTTCAATTCAAAATTACTTTGTTTCAAGATTTAATTTTTGCTGCTAAATGCAATGAGCAGGGTTGAATTTAAACCCTTGTTTACTTGTTTTTTGTTTAAATGAGAATTATGTTTGGGCAACATCCTGTTCTCTGCTCAAAGGAAATGCTTAGAATTCTGCTTTTGGAAAATTAGGAGGAGTTTGTTCTTTTGGTTTTGTGGAATAGGCAGAGAAACAAAAAAAAAAAGGCTGTTTTTTCCACTTGTTGATAAATGGCACCTAGACTTCATCAATTTTCTGTTCCCTCCCTGCTGCAATTCTTAACTATCCCTTCATTAAGAATATTGAGCTGAGCAGGTAGCATGAACAGAGTGTAATCTGCGCTTCAACATGGAGTCGTATATTCGTATTCCTCCACCACGGATGGAGGGGAGGACCCACACCTCGACGTTAGCACTTTCCTTCTCAGGTGGAATGGGAGGCTTATAGGAAATAGGTGGTAGGCAGTCTGCGGAGGAATATTTAGTTGATCTGTATCTTAAAAAGTATTCTGTTTTGAAAATGTATTTAAATGATTATATGATTATACATAGTTGTGGGTGACTAATCTAGTCTATTGCTGCAGGTCATGGGAATAGTCATAAAAAGTATTTATTCTGAACATGAACCCGGATGCGTTCTTTCCCAACATGTTTCCCATATGCTCCGCAAGTAAACAGTAAATCGGATAGAGAAGCACTGAGGAAAGAAAAGAAAGGAGGGTAAATGGCAATTCTGCAGTGCCACAACTGCAGCCCTGCATGGTTTAAAGTCATGGCTTGCTTTCTCTCAGAGGAAAAGGAAGGAAGGAATTAATCTGAGTGGAACCGACCTGCTCCACAGACCAAAGAGCCAACTGAGGCTCCAGGCACCAACAAAAAAAAAAGGCAAATTAAATCTTTATTAAAAAAAAAAAAAGAGAGAAAATGCAAGAAAAAAGTAATATCCAGAAGTCATGTGTCATTTGCTAATTTATGTTTAGTGCTGCCATAGAGGCTGGCTCTACTCTTTGCAGACTTCAGCCTGCATAGTCTTCTTCTAAAACTGATGGTTTTAGGGGAATTATGGGTTGCATTTTGACAAATCACCCTTTCTCTGTCTTTACCTCAGGCATGTTTATGCAGAATATGCCCCTCTGACAGCTTGTTCAGTGCTTGATCCTTGTTGCCTGTGTTGGGAAATCTTACCTCTTTGCTGTGGATCATTCTGAGGAGATAGGAGTGTTGCAGGTACTGTGGGATATGGTGAGAAATCTCATCAGTGAGGACTGAAAAATTTGTGTTTTGTGTTGCAGCTCAAGAGCCCACAGGAGCTCCTGAGGTTTGAGCTTGATGCACCTAGAGTGGGAGGGTAGGAGTTGTGTTTGGTCAGAGAATCCCTCCCTTGACGTTGTCCATCCAATATGCATGAACAGCTTCACTATCCAGTGAATTCCTACCGCATGCTTAGCTGTTCTACCCGGCTTACCTTTAATTCCAGCCGGGGAATCCAGTCCTAAGGCTCTGCAGTGTAGCTTCTTGGTACTTGGAGCATGAATTTGTTTTTCTTGACCATTGTGGCAGTTTCTTTGTCACTAAAGAAACTCCGCTGTTTTAGGCTGAGAAATGTGCTCTTGGGTGCAGTTTGCAGAGACTTTCCATGTCCTGCAAGCTCTCTGCTTTTCTTGGTGTCCTTGCCTTCTTCCTTGGGCTAGGGAACGTATGCGCTTTCTGTGGGAAATGACTGGGAGATTAGAGAGAAAAAGTTGGTTTCATTCCAAAGGGTGGTGATATATATTAGCACCGTTTGTAAGATAAAGCCAAATCTCTATTCTCTGTTACCTCGTGAGACTCCAGCCTAGGGCTAAATGCAGCCACAGACGAACGCTCTTTCTTGTACTTCTAAGGGCATGTCAATGTAAAGAAGTTATCCTGGAATGAGATAGGGTGTGAATTTTAATGCAGTAGCTGCTCCAGAATAACATCCTGTGTTGACAAGGTCTTGCTGAAGTGACTAAAGGCAAAGGAATGACTTTGGTGGAAGCTGGGGACACCAAACCTGCCCCCAACTCACAGACTCCTCATAGGTGCAGGATTATTTCAACACCACATCTTCACTGTTTTTTTAATGGGAATTTTATGTCTAGTCACCTTTATGACTGTCTCTCCCCTCAGCGTCACTTTTGGAAAATGTGATTTACTGCTTGCTTTATTAATGGTCAGCAAGAGGTGGAAGGCGATAACCAGCAGCGTTACTTCAGGTAACTTGTAAATGCAAATCGTGGTTTAATGCCCAGTGTGTGAACGAGGGGAGGATATCTTAGCTCCAACATTCCTCACTGGATTTGGCAATTCCTACGAGCTCTACCATAGGCGTTGACCACCTCTGTAGGTACTTAGCGTTGTGGGAGCTACAGAATCACCTCTTTGTGCTCGCCAGGTTGCCACAAACGTTTTGAGGCCTCGGCTTTGCGAGGCAGTTGCTACCTCTTCTTTATGGCCCGCTGACAATTAATGTTTATTTTCCAAGCGCCTTTTTTGCAGATTAAGTGGAGCGTTAATTAGTCAGCGTGAGGAAACAGCGCGTTTTTCTACCGCAGCTTTCCATCATGTCAAAAACTCATTACCAGATGTAGAGATCATAAACAAACACACATGGCTGCTGCATGTAAATCATCTGCAGAGAAAATTGCTGCTGATCTCTTCTGATTAGATCACTCTGTCTTCCAGCTCATTAATATACTTTTAGCCGTGGAGAATATTTAGATACCATTAACTAACAAAGCAACGTACAGGACGGCATTAACTTTTCACATTCGTTAAATATTTTTCGATCTGGATCTTTTGTCCACATTCTTGGCTGCCCTTTTTTTAATCTTGGGAGCGCAGCTGTGTGGTCAGGATCTTTCCTCGGTGCTGGTGTTTGCTCCTGCGAGGTCGCTAGCAGGAGGTACAAGTAGTCATCCCAAAGCCGTGCAAAGATTATACTACAGAAATGAAGTTGGAAATATTAGGCCAATGTTTTTTGCTGGCACGATCCCCGGTGGAGTCATGCCAGAAGATAAATTGGCCCGAGGACAAATGAGGCTAATGAAAGCCATGAATTGCTAATTTAGGATCCCATCCCCTCAGTTACCAGGGAATTAAATCCCCGCAGAGTAGTTCCCGGTGCTGTTCCTGGGGCAGTGGCTGGAGGACGAAGCAGCCGCAGGTTTGGGCGCCGTTGGGCCGAGGAGCCGCGTGGGCGATGCGGGCGCTTGTGCCACGCGCTCATGCGAGCCGGCGCCACGCGTTAACCCTGGATCGGAGCGTGATCCCTGTTGCTGGCTGCAGCCCCCAGCCCATTGGTGCGAGGGGAGCAGTGAGAAACCACCCGCAGCAGCGCGGAGGCCAGGCCCCACACGCGCTCCAAGCAGGGCCACGCTCAGAGCTGTCTCTCTCCCGTGCCAGGAGCGGAAGGTGCTTTTGCCTTATCCCACTGCGCTCCCCATGGGAAGCGGCGCCCGCCTTCTGCGGAAGAACCCGTCTCCGCAGGCGCCCGGAGAGCTGCGGCCCCCGACCGCAGCTCCCTGCACAGCCGGGACCTCAGCAGAAACCAGCCGCCCGTCCCCAACCCTCACGTTTCCCTTTCCCTGGAGGCATCAGCCCTGGGAAGCAGGCAGAAGGCCTCCGTGGCTACGTCGCGTGAGTGACGGGAAGGGCAGCGAGATAACGGGCTTATTCGCCTGCTCTCTGCTTGCCTTGCAGATGCAGCCCCAGGCCTCCTGCGCCAGGCGTTTAATTAACACGTTGAGGTGTGAGATGCAAATGGTTTTCACCTGAGGAGAGCAACAGGCCTCGGAGGGGGCGGGAAGGAAGGCAGCAGCTTGCAGGAGGTCTTTGCGCTAAATGCGTGACACATCGGGGCTTGGGAACCCGGGATACAGCTATTCCTGATAACGTGCTTGGCGCAGGATGTCCTAGCTGTAATTCCTTTAACTATCTCTTGTCAAGGCCACGCTTAAGATACAGGGCGCTGTGGAAATGTGACACGTTGGTATTAACCCCGACCCCCTTCTGCTGCCCGTGTAGCTATTTTAGCCTTCAGAAAGTGTTTCTGGTCCTGCATTAGAAACCACCCCTAGTAGTGACCCTGCCATGGGTATCACTGAGTCTGACCAAAGTTTTGCAAAGCCGTTAAGTCCCATTACCTTCAAGCCTGAGCAGCTCTTGTTTATTGACTGGATGTGTTCCCTGTATTGATTTATATCCTTCCATTTAGCTTCCAATTAAAAACAAAACAAACAAAAAAAAGAAAGATGAGTGTTTTGGAGTGTGTTCAGGCATATGCTTTGCTTCAGTCGCGTTCATGGCCGTTGGGGCGCTTGAAGCACGTGCTGGTGAGTTTTCAGGGAGACTTTCTGCGAAGCGCGGAGAAAGACATCCCTCTTCCCTCTCTGGCACTCCCCTTCTCACGTGTGACTAACACATTGCGTGCCTGGTTTTGTTTAAGTTCGAGGATGGCAAACAACCACTTCTGTGAAAGCTTCCCACTTCTTCCCAGCCTTCCTTATGAGTTTCTCTCCTCCCTCCCCCTTCTTGTTGCTGATATTTGGTAATGTGCAGAGACAAAGTGATGGGCGACTTGGAGGTCTTTACGGAAGAGGTTGTCCCAGCCACCTTGGTTGGTATGAAGCCCCGCGGTCTCCCCAGAGCGCGTGCCCCGAGCTCGGTTTGCTCTCTGAGCGCAGCCGTCGCTGCAGATGCCTCCTCAGCACAGGGGCTGCGGGCAGAGGGGTGGCAGAGCCTGCCCACGCGCCACGGGGGTTGGAACTGCCTGTTCTTCTGCAAAAATGGTGTTCCTGAAGCCTCTGCTAATCTTCTGATAGCTCTCATGAAATAAATGGATGCCTGTTGGTAAATCTGAAACCTGTGAGCCTGGAAAACTGATTGATTCTACTGAATCAAGAGTGCTTAATATAAAGATGAGCATGTTTCCTGAGATTTAGAGGGCAGCAGCACTCACTGTGTACCTTAAATTTAAAATAGCATGGCAAAATAGAGGGCATATACAAACTCTAGTTTTTAAAAAGATGAAAAAAGTGATAGTGTTTTTGTTTGGTGGCTTTTTTTTTGTCTTTAAACCCTGCAGCATTTCCCGGCAGGTTTCTAGCAGCAGCTAAGCAGGATGTTTGTTGAATTGATATGTATATGTAACTGTTAACGTGGCTGTCCCCGCTTTGCCAGCTACTCCGTTAGTGTTGTGAAAAACCAGACGACTGCTCAATGACAGGGCAGAAAGTGACTTTATTGGTTTCTTGATAAAACGTAAAGATTAGGTTCTGCTGCTGCTTCTCTGGTTATTGTTCCTTGAAGTCTAAGCTTTGTATCTAAAGTACTCTGTAGCCTTTAAAGACCAGGATGGGAAGATTTTGTAAATAGACAAGTGTGTACATAACTGCAGCGTTGGCATCTGAACACCAAGCCTCGTCTCTCCATCACAGCCTGTGTCCCGTGTTTGCCTGAGCCTAATTGCGAAGCCCAGTGCTGGTCTCAGGTTCCCCAAGCCCTCGTGCGCGCGCAGAAATGGCAGCACAGACTCCTGCTGAAGCCGTGTAAATGTGACCAAGATCCTCTTTTAGCAGAGAGATCGTATTGTGAGCGCGTCTGTTCCCAGCGGGTCTGCGCGTCGCAGAGGAGGACAAGCAGCTCCTCGGCGGTCACGTACGGCGAGGGCTCCCGCGGCGCGAGCCGAGCGCTGCGCCTCGCGCCGTGGGGCGGACCCGCCATGCCGTGCCAGGCACTGCTGCGCACACCTCCCGCGCCCGGGAAAAGGGTAAGACAGCCGGGCGGTGACGAGTGCCGCCGTCAATAGCTGCGGCGCTTCCTGCGCATCTCCCCTGCCCCTCAGAGCCCGCTGCGAGCGCAGGCGGCGCAGCTCGCCGAGGTGCTGCGGGTCAGCTCGTGATGTGTTTCTGATCACCATGCAAAGTTCTCCTGTTAGTATGTGGTCCCAGTTTTAACCTCTCTGCAGATTCCCTCGATTATCCCAAATCACTTTCACATGGAGCTGAGGTTAAGCTTTATTTCTCTTGGCTTGTCCCTCCTGTAGCAGACACTTCCTCTTCACTTTGAAAGGACAAAGCGATGTTCAGCTGCCTGGGCCTGAGCCCAGCATTTGATTTATACATTATTTAATTTCCTCTAGAAAATTGGAAGCAGAACTTTTAGGAGTGGAAGTCAGTCCTTTTCATTTGTTTAAGGATCTTTTAGGGCTAATATAATCATCGATAGTAGATGTCAGCATGATTAGGGTGACTTAAGGTAAAGCAAAGAAAATTGAATACTAGGGGAAATTCTTTCATAATGGAGAGGGTGCCAAGATTTATAGCCATACACCACATCTGTGGGCTATGAATTGGGCATTAAAAATGAAAATGGAAAATCATCAGGTTTTTGAGTGACATGTTTAGGACACCTGTCTCCCCTTCCTGCACAGCAAACTGGGGCAAGGAAGGTTCGCACCCTGTGTATTTCATTTGCAATCATTTTTTTGGAGTGCAGCGCTTTCTGGAGCTTAATTTATCCGGCTAACTAATTTTGCAGGAATTCTTCAGTTAGTCTGGAGGTTTTCATTTGGGCTGACTCTGCATTCGCTCCTGCAATTAGGTCCGCACATGCCGTGAAGCGGCTGCCAAGACGATTTGAAAATTTCTCATGCAGTATAGTCAGGAAATTAAAAATTAACTCTGGAAAGGACATCATATAATATTTGGCAGTGCGGTTTGAATACTGCGTCCGCTGAGGGGGTGGAAGGTCCTTCTCTCATCAAAAAGAAAAAAAGTACGAATGGTGAAATATTTCTTCCGTGGGATTTTGAATGCTCCACAGCTGAGTAAAACATCAGGAGGGGAGCGGCCTGTGGCATGCAAGTGCTTATGGATGCAATATGACTTACTCGCGGGCTCCGATTTAGCGGGATAGCGCTCAATGGCAGGTGAGGAGCCGCTGCCGGCCCTGGCTCCACGGGGAGAGCAGGCTGCGGCGCTGGGGCAGCGCCCTGCAGCTCCCTGCGCCCTGCGGCCCTGCCGGCTCCGGGCGGCGAGGGGCAAGCGGCGCCCGGCCTGCACCGCAGGGACACTCTCTGCTTCCTCCGGGCTGCGCTTGCTGCGAATAAATGTTAAACTGAAAACATCTTTGTTAAGTGGCCCATACCATAGCATGGCACAGACTGAAGAGGAGTTTGCAAGTATGAAAGAGAAGAAATGGAAGAATTTGCTAGCTTAGACCTGTAATCCAAGGAGTGACAGATCTGCTTATGCAGAGGACCAAAGTGCCCCCGAAACATGGCACAGGTTTGGTTTTCTGAACTGCAGCGGGGCAGTCCAATGACAAGTTTTGATGTTAGCAAAGCAAAACAGTGTACCCTGCTAATCTGTTCTCTCTTACCTGTCCCCGGAAGGTAGGTGCAGCTCTGACTACAGCTCCTTGCACATCTCGTTTTTACCTTAGGCAGCTTCATCCTGTGTTTTTGTTTGTCGCTGGTTTCTTAGGTGCCAGTTGTGCTGGTTACAACCTTGGATGGAGCTGGGTTCTTGGGAACAGCGTGACGAATCCCCCACCCTGCACACCCCGTGATTCACGGTATCCGGGGAATTTCAGACCCCGGAGCAGTGGGTCCCGCTGCCCACGGACCGGTGTCAGTGGGCACCCTGGGGAACCCCGGGCTACACTGCTCGGAGCTCTGCTGACGTTAGGGCCCGTTAGCAGACATGCTGCTGTTGACGGCAGAATTTTACTGGATGTTCTGTGTATGCATAACTCAAAGCAGTGTTTTCTGGCACGTGCAGATCTTATGAAGTCCAGTCAAACCTGCTATCCTGAAGGGAAATGCGGGGGCTGCCCACCTGAAAGGGCCCCTGGAAGGCTGCCCACGCCAGCCACGGCGTCTCCACATGTGCCAGGCTGTGCTCTTCGCAGGCAGATGCAGCTTGGGTTGGGTTTTGAAAAGGCAGAAGAGGGAAAGCAGTTGCTCAAGGCAGGCCCTTGTGTGCAGGCTCGTGTCCTCTCCAGGCTCTCGCGTGCCCTGGGTGCTGTTGCTGCTGCCCTCGCACCCTCCCTGCTTGGGAAGCCTGTCAGCCCCGTCGTGACCACCTATTCCGGTAAAATACAGCCCTCACACAAACCCTTTAAGCCATTGCTGGCATTGTTCTTATACGATATATGGTGTGTTGTCTTCATATAGGATGTCTAGAGACATGTTTTCATCTATTTGTTAATGCCATTAAATGCTTTTTCTTGCTAACTCTCAGCTTTTCTTCCATTAAAGCTCTCTCTAGGTCCTTTCGCAGCCTTTCCGCTCCTGAAGGAGCGACTGCAAGCCCCAAGCCGTGCAGCTCTGCTCCCAGCGGTGCTCCCAGGGCCCCACGAGCTCTCCTCCCAGATCCCTTCGGCGAACGCGAGCCCAGGAAGCACCCCCCGGAGCTCCGGGAGATTAACCTGAGCTACTGGCCCCTGAGCACACAGAGCCCTGGTTGCTGTCCATGGAAACCTCTCTCCGCTGCCAGGAACTGAGTGAGACCCAGAGGATAAAACACAGGAGAGGGGAGGCAGTTCTAGACTGCCTCTGTGCTGCTGAGGGAAAAGGAAACATTTTTAGGGAAGGGAGGGCCCTTTTCCCAATTCCTTTTGCAGAGCTGCTTTTATGTGCTTTGTTTTGACAGGAGCCTGAGGCCTCTGTTACTTCCTCAGGTTGCATCTGAGAAAGGAATTACTGGTCTGAGAGAAGCAAAGGCATGAGTTATTTTTCAGTGTGTGAAATACAGAACATGCTGAAAGTGTCACCCAGCTGCATATATGTCTAGCTCAAAATCTGAAAAGAGAATGAGCCAAAGCAACTGCTCGGGACCTCCACTGTGATAGGTTTCGTGAGGAGGGAACTGCCAGACCCGCTCTACTGTTCTGTTTTGTTTTGCTTTTCTAGAGAGAAACTTCCGATAGGTGTAGCTGAGGATGTCCTCCGAGTCTCCTAGGTTTAGGTTTTTAGTTGCATAATTCAGTCTGACTTGCTAGAGGCATGCAGCAAAGCAGCTCTGTGTGCAGGTCCTTGGTAGTAACAGCGTACCGTGAGGGAGAACATGGTATTCTCTTAATTGCTTTTAATTAGAATGACTGCACTCACTTGCACGCACACACACACGTTTATGTATGTATGGAAAGACTGTTTTTCTAGTGGCTTGGCTTCCCTTTCCTCACTGAATGGAAGAAGTTAAACTTTCTCATTAAATCTTTATATAAAAATGAAATAATTCTGAGGTTAACCAGAAATGCAGCTTAATCTCGTATAGAAACATGTGTGTGACTCTCTTTTTTTTCAAGTTGCACAAATATAGCTGAAACTTGAAGTTGGCAGAGAGCGCTGTTTAAAAATATTTTGTCCCAGCATGTAAAAACTCGTTTTGTTACGAATTCTTTTGTGAAAGGTGCAGCTATGCCATGTCTCTGCCAAAGTGATGGGATCCATATCGGCACGGTGCATTCTGGAAAAGAGCTGCATTTTGGGCTTGTAATTACAAAAGTTACCTTGGAGCTTACATGTTTTATGTATTGCTTGGAAGGATAGCCCATCCAGTAATGCTTTTAAGGAGGAAAAAAAAGAGCACTCGCGAGGGAGTTGGGAGTTTCTCCCTGTTAGAACACGTCGGGAGGAGCAGCGGTATGTGTGATGACACCCGGGCTCTGCCGCTGCGGTTCGGCCCGGTTCTGCCCGGCTGCGAGCGTGCGCTGCGTTTGGCTGCGCACCTCGTCCTCCCCTCCTCGTCCCTGGGTGTGCTGGAGCGTTACCGAATAACAGGAGCTACCGGTGCGCACGCACTGTGCGCCGGCCAGGCTGCGCCCCGCTCCACGTGGGGCGCTCCAAGGGCCGCGGCATGTGGTGCTGCGCAGCGCTTCCATGGGGGAATTGCTCCAGCGGGTTGCATGGCGATTCCCAAAGCCAGCTCTCCCGCTGAGCTCGGAGCAGGGGCAGGAGAAGGATGTGGCCTGTGGGGCAGCCTGGCCACCGCGGAGAGGCTCCAGCGGGAGGTGCGGCTCTGCCCAGGCTCCAAAGGGAATCTCCCAGTGCGCACATGCTGCTCTGTAAAATTGCACCGATAAACAAATCGTAGATTAAACACTAAAAGAAGCGTTGAGCCAGCCCAGTCTGAACTATCATCACCTGGTGATAGCTGGTTTTGTTCAAAGACGCTTCCTCAGTGACCTCTCGTAAGAAAAACTGGTGACAGCGCAGACTGTTTGCTCAGTTTGTTGGATAGGAGGCAGAAGATACACATAAATTATAATACTGTCCTCTCACCTAATGGGAGGAAGTCCTTTTTTCTTAAGAACTTCAAAGGTGCCTCTTCATCACTACAAATCTGTTTTAAGGTAGACTATCCAATGTCTACTCATATTGAATGTCTCTCATAATTAATAAGGAAGAAGGAAGTCTATTTTTGTATAAAAAATATTTAGTTATAGTATATCATTGCAAAAGATGCTTTCAAAATGAACGGAAACTCATCTGTTCCAGGTGTTTATGAATATAGGACTGTAACAGACACAAGTGCTTTGACTCGAGAAAATTGATAATACTTTAAAACACAGTTGCTTAAGGATCAAAGAGGTATCTGTCTCGCTGAGCCACTTAGGTGGCCTGTGAGTTCCTGGTGCACTTCTGTTTCCTGACAGGGCTGTTGTGGGTTAGGAAGTTTCTATGAAACAGCAATCATCTATTAAGGAAATTTGCTTAAAAGCCAGGGTGGTAGGTACGGCATGTGAATCTGAGGAATGAATGGATCATGTGCCAAAAAGCACCGTGCTGGTATATTTTACCATTTCGTGTTTCTAATCCAAGGTTTTCCATTTCCATTGACTAAACATAGAGTCCATCTGATCCTGGGTCCTGGAGTGGAATGAAGAGGGGCACTTGGAGAAAGAGTGTGCCTATCTTTGTAAGACTGGGTCAACATTTATCACAGGGGGTTTGGTTATTTGGTAATGTTGGAAGCTTTCTCTCCTAAAAGAAACAAGACTTTTAGCAGTCCATAAGAATTTCTAGGAGAAGAGAAAAAATGTCACGTTACCACATATTTTCCTGTTTCGTGAATAAAACAGGAAAGTTTGAAAGAAAAGAGAAGTTCCAAATTTTAGCCTTTCTTGAAATTTATTGAAGACGAACACCTCTCACCACTTAAAAACTTCTTGGTTTAGCCTGTTTTAAAGAAAATAGTTCAAGATGTCACATAATTGTGACATCTTGAAGCAGTATTCTCACTTTAGAAAGTACAGAAGCCTTGTCTAGGGCACGTCTGCTCGAGGGGACCCTTCGAGGGATGTGGGAGCTGCCTGAGTTTTGCTGAAGCAAGATCCTTGCCCCTGTTTTCGGTGCTCTCGCTATTATTCCCCTTTGGTCTCTCTGCGTATAGATCTCTGGGACTCCTGACCTGTTTTCCAGCCGCCCTGGTGAAAGGTTCCCGTGCCCCTCTGCTGCCCAGGCCCGGCGGAGGCCCTGCCCCGCAGAGTGGGATGCCGTCCCCAGTGTGTGCGGGGTAGACCTGCTGCCCGCACCAGCCGCCGCGGAGTCAAGGATGCCAGGGAGCATCTGACATTGGCAGGGATTTGCCTGAGTGAGAAACAGATGTCCCAACCCGGCCCTTATCCATGGCTTTTTAAAATGCTGCGTACGACCCTTTTATGTGTCCTTAGCAGGGCGGGAAAGCGGCCTGCCCAAAGCTCGGCGTGACCTTCCCCGCGGCTCCCGCGGCCTCGCAGGTAGCTCCCGCACAGGAAGCGCCCGATCGGCGCCATTCACGAGCCGCGGGGAGCTCCTCTGTTCCCGGCTCCTAATCCCCCTCACACACAGCCCCTCGCGGCTTTAACTGGCGGGGTGCAGGAGCCGCCTAAAAGGGAGGGAACAAGGAGAATGGAGCACAATGTGGAGCCGGCCTGCGGCCCCAGTTACCGCGCGCACAATCGGCACCAGCTGCAGCCCAATTAAACGCTGCATTCACAGGTGTTCCCAACAGGCTCCCGCTCACAAAACCACTTTCTTGAAAATACCTAAGGCTTTAACACAGAAGCCCTTTTTTTTTTAAAAAAAAAAAAAAAAGAAAAAGAAAGAAAAAAAATTCTTTAAAGCTATTTAGAGCACTTTAAATACAAAGAAGCTGAAAAGCACTTTCAGCCCTCTGGAAAGAGTTAGCGCTCAATGCCAGAATGGGGGGGAGTCGGCCAAGCTGAATCAGGCCGCGGAGCCCTCGGCTTCGGAAGAGAGATGGGTTGTGCTGAACGCGGGGAGCAGAAACCGGCCCTGCTCCTTCCACTGCTGCTGGGGGTGGCATGGGAAGGAGGGAATGACTAGGTGCAACCTGTTTCTTTTTGCTACTCGTCATTATTTATGCCAAGGCTTGCGTTTGTGTGGCTGTGCTAGCTACTGGTCAAGGGTATGTGCGGTTCAGGTAGCAAATCTGGCCCTCTCTCCTAGGATAAACTGATACACTTTTTTTGGGGGGGGGGGGGTAAGGCTCAAAATTAGTTCAGGTTCTTGTTGAAGAAACACCCAGATGGTAAGTCACTCCTGTTCAGCTCTTTTGTTAACAAAAAATGTGATAATCTGTTTTTCACATAGGAATTGAAAATTATTTCCATGCTAAGAAGGGATTCCAGGCATCAGACTAATAGCTTGTTCACTAGTTTATTCTCACTCTCTTGAAAATATGAATCATTTTTTTATTACATTTTTTATTAGTATTAATAAGCAAAACGAGGTACCTTCTTAGATTTAACGGTATCCAGCAAGACCTGGCTGGCTATTTGTCTCTGCAAAAACATCCCAAACCTCAGTAGCTGTTGCTTAATTACCCACTGCCTGCTCTGGTGCTGTTTAATCACTGGTGTTTCTGACACTCGCTTAATGTCTTCATTCCTGTTTTAGCAGTCAGTGCCGAAAACCTCTCTCTATTAAGATGCAATCAAGAATATCTG
The DNA here is from genome assembly GCA_034781795.1 of Crypturellus tataupa. NCBI lineage: Eukaryota > Metazoa > Chordata > Aves > Tinamiformes > Tinamidae > Crypturellus > Crypturellus tataupa. The sequence goes on from JAWLRI010001005.1 coordinate 166,947, forward strand.
TTTTTCCTTTCAGGACTTTGCTGCACAATTTTGTCTTTGGAACAGGAATGGGACATTATTCCTATTCTTTACAACACATGGAGACCCAAAAGACTTCTTTTTTTTTTTTTGACTTTTTTAGAAGAGGAAAAAAAAACGGTGACCCCTTGGATTTGTGTTTGAAAGCCAGCAAAAGCACAGTCGATATGGAGAAGGTGAACAGAGCTGGATCGCCGTTCCTGTAATACGGGAACCAGGAGGCACTTGTTGAAATTGCCAGGTTTAAGACAAGCACAAGTGCTTTTTCATACGGGGCGTGATTAGACCACAGCACTCACTGCAGGAAGTGGCAGAGGCCAAAACCAGGAACAATTTAGGAAAGTAGTTGGACAGTTTCACTGAGGATAAGTCTATTGCAGGCTGTTAAAACGGGTCGCCTGGATGCAGTCGCTGGTTTTGGAGCGCCTCTTCACCTGGCAGGGATGGCTGTCTTGCTGCAAAACCTGTGTTTTTCTTCTTTTGCTGTCAATTAGCCCCTTGTGTTTCCTTTTCTCTTTTGTCTCACTTGGCACAATTTATATGTATATTTTTAATCCAGGCAGAAATGACATTTAAAAATCCTTCAGTTAGCTTGGTCCAGGATGAATTGTCCTAATATGACTGTGACAAGAGGTACTGCTTAAAATACAGTAGGCGTCAGGCCAGTAATAGAGCAGATTTCCCCAGACAAATTCGGGCTCATTTCACGTTGGCTCTCTTGCTCGGGCTGGCTTTCTGTGGGTGATTGAACTTTACCGGCTAATGAGTCTTTTTTAAAGTTTGCATACTTGAATATAGAAAAATAGTCACACTTGCTTTGTTCAATCTCCGACTGCCAAAACCTGATTTCCCGGGTTGGTAGAGGAATGGAGACAGTTTCATGTGGCTGCTGTGACCAGACCCAAGGGCCCGAGTTTTTGACACTGCGCCGTAATGCCTGCAGCTTATTGCTGGATAGTGCTGGAAGACTGAGCCTGCGCTAATGCTCCGTGCAGACAGGAAGAGGGAGAAAAAGAGAGAAGAAAAATTCACATCTTGAACCTTTTCCTCTTCCCTTAAAAGCAACGCAAATGCTTCTTAAGAACAAATTAAAAAATACCAGTTTTCTGGTACTTGCTCACATCTACTAACTTTCAGTTATTTCAGAACTTACATTTGAGTCTTCAAAAAAAATCTTTTGGAGGTTTTAGTTATGGTCACTGTTACTGATACTCTTGGCAAGATCATAGAGAAAACATAAAAAGATCATCGGAAGTATTGGCTTATGGGCAAATTCCTGCTGTGTGTATAAGCGAAATGGGAATTAGATGGGTAGCCTTGTTTCTTTTTTATTTATTTATTTATTTATGCATCTGCCAATATGAGGGTGTTTTTCTCAGCTTCCCTGGTACAGACAGGCCTGCCCCTCGCAGCTGAAGTTTCTAGTGCTGTTTCATAGTTCTGTGCTGTTGGTATGCGCGGGTCTCTGTGAGCAGAGCAGATCTGCTGTGTGTCTTGGGTTTCTCAATAATGTGTTTGAAAACTCAGAAAATGTCTCTTCCTCTTAGTATTTGGGAAACTTGCCTTTGCTGCGGTATGTGTTAAGGGAAAAGGGTCCTCTGCTTTAACGCGTAGCATAGTTCAGGATGTTTCGCAGCTTTTTTTCCATCAGGAGTCTTCTGCCCTTTGACAAGTTTCTGAATTTGGGTTTTGGCACAGGATATCGGGAGGATGTTTTTGGCTTCAAGTATTTTTATTCTTATGTTAGAGTTAAAAAAATAGTCATGCCATCTACTTACTGAAAAATCTAAATGGAATGACACAGATGCCTGCATTATTTTCTTAAATGATGTATTACTTATCTCTCTAAGAAGCTGGTGCACTAAATCTCAGCTATGCTTCCGCAATTAACTGTCTCTGAAGTCCTGAAAAGCATTAAAATGCATAACAGCAGTGTTTAGCTTCACTGCTCATTAGAGCAGCGCAGAACTAATAGTAATATTGTTGTAACTTGACAAAGCCATCTAAATCCATGCATGTTTTCTTGTGAAAGCTTCCTAAACATGCTGCTAAATCCTCTAAAAAGCTACTAAACGGCTTTGGCAACCATTAGCACAGCATAAGCAGTGGAGCCCTTTTCAGTAAGTGAACAAACAGAGAAAATATGCTGAATAGCTGGACAAATGTGTTTCAGCTGGCTCTTTCATTTACAGATATAAGGGAGCAGTCAATATCAATCACTGTTTTCCCTGTTGCACTGAAAATCACAATATCTCTTTTCATTCCGCAAGCTCTTTCACCGCCGTAATGTGTCTTTAGAATGACACTGGCATCAGGCTGTTTCCGCTGTCTGAAGTCCAGAGAGCTTAAAAACACATTTCGGGGTATGAGACCTTAACCCTCCTCCCCTTGCACACACCCCTCTCCTGGCCTTCCTTTCTGAACTGATTGTTTTTACTTCTTTCCCAGAGCAAAGCATAAAAAGAGGAGTGCCCATGGAGCCTGGGAATGTCGGCTCCCGTGCTTTTGGGACAGGCTGGTCATTGGGGTTTTAATTTATCAGGTGTTTTGGGGCGTTTAACACAAGGTAATATGTGATTATCAAGTTAAAAGTAATTTGCGACACGCTGTTTTGAGAAGTGTAATTTCACCGTGGTTTGGATTTTGAGCTATATCCTGTTTCTTGGAAGCGCTAATCACCCACAACCCATTTATTAAGAAGAACCTCGGGGAAAGTCTGTTCTCGAGCGTATCTGGCGTTTGCAGTATGTTGAGGTTCTTGTGCTTGCTTTCTTAATTTCACATAGAAGATTTTTGTAGTAATGCTGCTATCCACATGACTTGTTGTTGTTGTGTATTTACAGATAGCAGCAGTGTGCAGAGAAGCAGCCCTTCTCGCTCTCCAGGAGGATATACAGGCCCAGCGTATATTGGGACGGCATTTTCGGCACGCGTTGACTGTTGTGACCCCGAGAATCCCGGATTCGTTGATCCAGTTTTATGCAGATTATCAGCAGCAAAGTGGACTGCACGCACTTTGAAAGGCAAAATAAATATGTATGCCCGTTCAGAGTATGGATAGCAAGTTCCCTTTGCGAGGTCCTGGAAAGCTAAAGAGTTTTGTATTATGAATGGGGTGTCTGAACGTAACTCAGCTGCTCAATCTTCATAATAAACGCACGTGTGGGATCACTGACATGATGAAAGTCCTCAAAGCTTTGTCTTTTGCAACTTAAATGGCATAAGCAGGTGATTTAAGTCAGTTTATCTGAGTGTACGGCTCTATACAAAAAAATAATTGCGAGATTCTTAGTGTTACGGTGGGTTTTTGGCCCCAAATAGAATAGCAGCAAGTGTTGTGGGTGTCTTCGTTTGCCTGTGCCCCAATGTTGGTTTCATGCCGGGGACGTCGCAGCGAGGCGCAGACCTGGGGAGTGGCCTCGCTGCAAAAATGCTGAAAATTATTCTCAATCTCTTGATTTATGATCTCCAGAAAAGCTGCCAAACAGGCTTGCCGAGCTTACAGCTTTCGGAGAAAAAGCAAAGGTGTCCTGAGTGCTTGCAGAGAAGTGTTTATCTTTGCTCTTACACAGCTCCCTTTTACACTTACTGCAGAGCAGGCGCATGAAAAACTCTACATCGCTAGGCTTCCTAGGTCAGGCATCCAAACCTCGGCCAACCTGAAACCACTTTCAGGAGCCAGTGAAAGATTTTTTTATCGTTCTTTTCCTTTTTTTCGTTTCAAAATAAGTATGAATATTGACTGATAATTTAAAGCTGGCCACTGACAATCCTAATAAATCCTCACTTATGAATAAGAAAATCTCTTTACAAAAAACGTTGCCAAGGCCCCCAGAATACTTTATGAAGAGATCAGATCTTTTGAATATATTTCTTCATCGTTTCATCTGTTGAAACAAGAGCAAATCATCCTAGACTCTTTACTCTGGCATTCAGTAAGAATACTCATTAAGCCAAATTATTTTCAACATTTTTCCCCCACAGTGGAAAAACTGAGTTTTTTATTCTAGATATGAAAATTAAGGGAAAATAAAGCAAAACCAGTTAACTTCAACCAACAATTTTAAAGGTGATAAAACATCGAATTTCTGTGGTTTTCTAGATGTTTTCCAGCTAAGTAGAAGACTACAAAATTTTAGCAAACTCATGCTGTGACCTGTTGCAGTCAGCAAGAAAAATCATTTCGGGTTTTAACATGTTTAAGGTGATTATTTGGATTTATTTATTGATAGTTCTGAAGAACTTACCAAAAAAAAATTCTTGCCAAAATCATGTATCTGTGTATGTGAATTTTGAAACTATTTAGAAATCTAGATTTTTATGAAAATTTTTTTATATATCAGTCTATGAGAGGTTTCTACTATATTTATATAATCAACTGAAATTTAAGAAATAATCTTATAGCCTTGATATGATTTTTCTTTCTTTACTTGATTTCTTTATTTAGTTTATAGCATGTAGCTTTTAAAGAGAAAACTGCTATTTTAAAATTATATTTTTAATCCTTCTACTTTTAACCTCTTGTTAGAAGAAAAAAAAAAGTTTGATTTTACTCTCACTGTGAAACATTAGAGCATGAGGAAAAGCCAGCAGTTTGTTTATCCTGCTGCTAGGTATGGTATGGGCAGTTTTGCTCTTTTTTCATTATTTGACTGTTTTATGGGACAACAGGAGGGAATTAAGGGGTGATCTCCTGTTGATATCAAAGGGAATTTTGAACATTGCATTTTCGGACACTGGAGAAGGTGCTGGCCATGACGGCTGCTGGTGTCTTGAAGAAAAGAAGTGATGCCTGCCCATGTTTATCTTCACATTTCCCACCTGCTACCAAATCTTTAATATGTATCAGCATGTCCAAAGTGACTGGAAATGAATGCAGGAAACCTCCTCTTTTGTGGCTGGGTTTATGGAATGGAACTGAACTCAAAAAAAATGCTTTAAAAATGTTGTTATAGCAAATACCTGTGAAATCCCTAGAAGATTTGTGTTGCTCCCAATACTCTTTGAGGGTAACTGGGCTAATGTAGCACCGCTGCGAGCCTTGCTCCATCCCAAACCACAGGCAGTTTGAGATGGGAAGGAAGGTGCCAGCGTTTCCCTCCTGGCTCCTCATGGCAGATGGCTGTTACCAGCGACGAGCAAACTGAAACCTTCATGTCAGAGTGCCTGGAAATAACCAGGAGGTCACACTGGAACACAACTTTGATCAAAGCTCATCAGCGACATAGTCCTTTCAGGCTCCTTGGAAATTTTGAAGCCTCCTTGGAAAATATTTCTGCAAAACAGCTACTGAATGTGGCTTGAATTTAAATGTTGGGAGATCTGAGTCCAGTAAGTGCTTTGCACCCTCAAACTCTCATTTATTGATGAGGGCACTGTAGGACAGAGCTCTCCAAAAGCATCTTCCGTTAAACTGTCATTTAGATGAGCGCTTTTTAATTCAGAGATGAGCTTTTTGCAGCAGGTTTTACTGCGCGTGTTGTGCCTTGGCACTCAACCAAATCATTTGTGTTATGAGGCCTTATAAGTCCGAATGCATCAACACTGCAGAGTAAATCAAAAACAGAGGTGCTTTTTCTTCTGCAGTGTTGGTCACCTTTAGTGTTGTCTGGGTGTTTCTCTGAGATTCAACCTTATTAAAAAGATAAAGGCTTCATGAAGGAAAAAAGAGCACGTCTGGGAAGAACACTTCTGTCTCTCCTTCCTGCCTTCCTGCCTTTACCTCCTGAAGAACCATTTCTGTACGTATTCCTTTACGTTCTTTTGAAATATAGTCTTTGTCCTGCTCGCCACTATCTTTTGGAGTTATTTTTTGGAACAAATACTGCTCGGGTTGCAGAATTGTTAACATTAAATCAGCTTTTCAATGTTTCAGGCACATTTTGTTTAAATACAAAGTTTGACTTTTTTCCTCCAATCACAGTATCTTGCAAAATGAGCAAGAATATCTTTTGATGGGCTTGCCAAAATTGACCTGGAGAATAATTTTTGCAGAAATGTCTTCATTTAATGTGAAAAAAGTCTAGTCCTGTGTTTTCCCTAATGCATAAAACAGATTTTCACTGCAATTACAATATACAATTTCTTAATCCTGTAAAAAAAAAAAAAAAAAAAAAAGTTTATTATGGATAATTTTTCTGCAGTCTCTAAATGAGAATAGAGCATAAGGCTTACTTAGTCCAGGTGTGGGGGGAAATATTAAGAACAGAAAAAGGTTATTTTCAAAGACTATTCAAAATCATTGAACTTAGGCTTGTCTACCCTTTTCAATTTTGTGTCTGTAAAGTTAGTTTTCTTGGTTTGTGTATTCTGGCTCTTCACTTCTAGTTTATTTACAATTTTAATTGTCCAAGTGTGGTTCTTCTCCTTCAGAAAACAGACCCGTGCCAAGCCTAAAGCTACCATGGCCGAGCACCAGCCGATGAGCGCAGGGATGAAGGTGGCATGAAGGATCCCTCCTGCACCCTGCTCAGGGCATTGGGACCAAGGCAAAGGGACAGCAGAGCTGGAAATGCCAAGGCCAATATGTTGACATTAAGTGATGAGCACTTGCAAGACCTGCGAAGGCCACCTTTAAATTGACAGGCAATATTCACTTTTTTTTTGCCTCCTATGAACCTCAAAATCTTTCACTTTTGCCCATGTGCTTTTTCCTACCTTTAGTAGGAAAGAAAATGCTGTGAATAACCCAATGCAAGCAGCTGAAAAAAGAACTTCTTTTTAGGGAGTGGGTCCAAGAGGCATGCAGAATTGCCGTTTTATTTTGGGCATGCTTTTGTATAGCAGCTAAATACCTGAAAGAAAAGTATCTCAACTAAAACTTATTCCTAATCTTGGATTTTGTGTCTGCGCTTTCTGTAAATTCCACTTGCTCATTTAATGAACTTTTCTTTAGGAAACTGAGCTGTGCCTTTTCTCTGGGTCTTCACGTGCTGTGTTACATATTTTAAATGATGCCGTCTTTCTCTCCAGATGTGAATCGAGTGGCTCCCGGGCTCTCACGGGAGGAGGAGAGGTGTTTTCCCTGTTCGCTGGCCGGCCGAGGCGCTCCGCAGCGAGGGCGAAGCGCCGGGTCCGTGCGCGCGCGGCCGGGCCCCAGCAGGAAGGCAGGTGCTGCAGGAGGGGCAGTGGCAACGCGTGACGTTGGTTGCCCTCGAGCTGCTGCCCAGCCCTTGCTCAGCCCAGTCCGGTCCCCCAAGAGGTGCGGGGCCGGGGCACGCTGCCCATGGCAGGGACTAGTGTCTCACGCGGAGGAGCAGTCGCTCGCGCTGCCCTGCGCAGGCCCTACCCGCGGACGGCCCAGGTGACGGTGATTTACCCCGGCTGGGATCCACGCTGCCCTCTGGAAGTCCCGTGTGGCTAAGCGGGTCTGGAAGCGCTTCTGCTTCTACCTGTGTCTGTGTGGTGCGGTGCGTGCTCCTCACCACCGCCCCTGGGGACCCTTATCTCCCTGACTAGCACAGAGGCATTTTCACACCCCTCTGGGGCGAAGCGGATGCCTCCACAGCAGCCGAGTGTGGAAAGGGCTGCGATAACCCGCAAGGTGAAGCGCTGTCAACTCTCACTTTACCCGGGAGTGGATTATCTGGGCTGCAGAGTAATGAGGTCACGTCTTTTCGCCACACTGCTGGCAAGAGCTGCGAGTTTCACACGGGGCAGCTGCTCACACAGAGCCCGCTCCGCTTAATGCCCTTTAAAGCTACCCCTCCACTCTGGCAGCAGGTTTTCCCAAAGCGGGGGATACGAAGTGTGCCCGAGCAGACCCATTTGTGCCACGCGCGAGGCCCTTCCCTGCCCTGCGCATCGCCGCGTTAACGGGGCTGGTGTGTTCGCTGCCGGTGCCTGAGCTGCGTCGCGGCAGCCCCCATGTGTGCTGGGGCAGCGCCGCGAGGGCAGCCGCGTGGGTCCGCAGCCATTTGGAGCGGGGCCTGGCCCGTGAGGGGACGGAGCGGCGCGCGGGTGAGCGCGGCTGCCAGCCCAAGCGGGTGCCGCGGCTTCAGTGGGAGCTCCTGCGCCCCGCGCGCCCCGGGAGCGAGAGCGCCCCAAAACACACACTCTGCTGGTGTTGAGGCCCGTGGGTGCTTAAGTAGATTAGCAAACAAACAAACCCTTTAATGTTCTGGAATGCTTCCCCACCACGCAAATAGGGATTATTCCTCCGAACCGGCAAATTCTACCCTTCTACCTAGTAAATTTTACCCTTCGGATAACTATGCTCTTTAATAAGCAGGACTTTCCGCAAGGAAAAAAAAAAAAAAGAAAGAAAAAAAGGAAAAATCCTGTTGAAAAACGCTGGGTGAGTTTCAAGTAAAAGCCCAAAAATGTTACTCCGTGAGAGTGATGTTACCCCAGTGCTGGCAGTTGTACATATAGGGTGCTACAGCAGGAAGGACTCTACAATGAATAACGTTATCCTTAAAATTTGTTTTACAGAGATCTCTGCCGTTTTATGTGCAAATGTGTAGCATCGCGTATCTACCGCATTATTTTTCACATCGCAGAAAGCTTGCTTAAACTCTGTGTTTTCTAATGAAACGTGTAGAAACAACTGGTTACTTTGGTTTGATTCCACTTCCAGGCTTTCATCATCTGTAATTTTGGTAAAAAGCTACTTTTGTTAATGCGTAAGGCATCATAGTAACCAGTTACACTTTTACTACAAAAGGGTGTTTTATTTTCCTGAGGGATGAATAGTAATCAAGGATCAGCTGGTAGTGCCAAGTGCCTTGATAACACAATTGGCTGCATACAGCTTTGTTAAGCCCCTTCTTGGACTTCCCGGAGAGACTTAAAAGGCAGTGGCAGGAGATCTGCGCTTTTCATACCGACTGGTTGCGGATCCGAGTTTTCCAGGGGTCTTGTGTGCTGGGCGAGAAGGGCGGCGTTGGGAGCACGTGAGGCCCTCGCTGATTAAAAACGCTGGTGCTGGGGGCAGGGTGGGGGAGGAGGGCGAGGAAACGCCTGCAAATAAACATGTGAATTAGGCAGATTAGCCTGATATTAAACACTGGCTGGTTTTATTGTGCAAAGGTGGGGGCTGGAAGAGCTGGACGGAGATAGGAAGTGGAAATACTGATTAGAATCAGAGCAGGGGCTGATTTGTGTTATTTTGATGCTGATTTTAGTGTGACTGTAAACCAAAGGAGGGCAATAGTCACCCTGGCCCTGGGTTAGGAAGTGTCTCACTGCGAAACACAAAGTGGATCCTGGCTTTGATCTCGTTAACTCAATCGGTGCTGGATTAGCAGATGTGCTTCTGGAGCTTGAATCTTGCAGCAGCTTGGGGCATATGGGAAGTGGCGACATTACGATTCCTGTTTTCTTTTTTAATTATTATTATTTTGTCTTTCTGTTTTTTAAGCAAAGACTAAATTCTCACAGCCCAGCCCTGCCTTCTGCATGGGGCTTGCTTAACTGTTCCCCTAGGGCAGGAAAAAACCCCTCCTGCAGCTGCTGCCTTCCGGTGAAAAGGAATTCTCACCTTTTCTCCACAATGCGCCTCGCTGGCTGCGGAAGAGAGCGGCTGTTTGCAGTGCATGAGAGGGACCTCTCTGAGCCTTGGGGGGCAAACACCTGGGAAGGCGCTGCCAGCCCCGCAGTGCCGGGAAGGGGCTGCCCAAATCCGGCGGGTGTCCGCGTGCCCTTGCTCCTGGAGCGCAGACCAGCCGCATCCTTACCTGGCATCCTCCTTAACCTGGAGGAATGAAAGAGCAAAATAAAACCCTTCTCCAGACAACCCATGGGCTATTATGGTACGCATCACCTGTGCCTGTCATGGTTAGAGTGGAAAGAAATCAAGTTTTGTACAGCATTTTTTTTTCCTTCGTGGAAATATTTTGTTGTCGTAAAGCTGGCGGGGGTCGGCCCAATTCCAGAAACGTTAAAACAAAAAGGTAAAGCATAGACTGACTTGTGAATTTTTCAGATTTTTTTTACAAAGCAGTGGAGAGGAGAGGGGAATTTCCCCCTTTTTCTCAACGAGAAGAGGCGGGGAGAGAGTGGAGGAGCAAAAAGATGTAAGCAAAAGTGAGGAGGAAGAGAAATGAGTAGCAAGCGTGGGGGCAGGATTTTCCTCCTGTCTTCGAAGTTTACTCATTGTTTATTTCTGAATTCTATGAGAGGGGGGTAAAAAAAAAAGAAAGAGGCGGAAGAAGCAGGAAAAACCCTGGTCACACTAACAAGCTCGAGGAGGTTTTACTCCTCTCAAGGAATTCTTCCCAATGCTTCCCCCACAAGCCTCGTTAGCCATCTCTGGAGAGAACTGGCGAGAGGAGGCCCAGCCGGCCAGCGAAAGGGGCAATAGCCAGAGGCGGATGAGGGCTGTGCCGGCGGGAGGAGCGCCGGGCCGCTGGGCCCACGACGCGGAGGAGAGTGCCCGGGGGAGCTGAAGAGAGTCGGTGAAACCCCGTGGAGCTACAGTCCCGCTGCAAAGGAGAGGGACCGTCTCCCCACCAAGGCCGGCTCACTTGGGCCAGGAGGTTTTTGTGAAGGGCAGGTCGGCAGCAGCCTCCTCGCAAGGCGCCAGGGTGCGAGGAGCACCGAAGTTGGCAGCGCGGGGGACGGTCGGAAGCTCGGGCCCTGTGAGACGAAGGAACGGGCTTGCTTGACACGTGCAGATGGGACGAGCGGAGTCCCTGAGCCGGCATCCGCGCACTCGTCTGTCCCTGCCGCAGAAGGGCAGGTTGCTGCAAGAGAAGCCAAAGCAAGTCCAGGACTATTTCTGTGGACATTAATGTGGGCAAGCCCTGTTGCAAGACCCAAACAAGCTTTTGAGCAGCTGCAACTAGCTTTTTTTCTCTTCCATCTTGCAGTGTAGTATCCTCCCTGTAAATGGATTTCTGTCAAGTTACAGATGAGAGGTTTATATATTACATATATAAATTCAAGGGCTTTTTATTTCAAAATATATATTTTTAAGTTCATCTAGGGAAAATCTTGCACAGCACAATGACAAAATGAGCCTCATGTTGAGCAGCAGCTGCAGGGGAAGACTGTCAGTAACCTTTAGGCACTTTAGAAAAAGGTTTTCTTATACCTAGCCTCATGTTGCTCTTCTCCGTGTTGATCTCCAGCTGTCTGTTTTTCAACTTCCCAGATGGTTCCTTCCTCATGCATATGCGGGGATATATCCAAAATTAGGTTCCCAGCAATACCTTGGATTCCTGAAAGTTGTGCTATATTTCCCAGTCACGCAGAACATGAAACTTCTTCATTGCTGAATAAAATAAAATGGCCACGTGTTACAGGTTTCTTTGAAAGTGGCTTTAAATTAAAGCTTATTTTTATCTAGGCTACTTTCCCCACATATCTCAAGGCTGCAATTCTGAAGTAAGGTCCACAGGCTGGGACTCAGGAAACTCGAACTATTTAGTCTAGTGTGCTCTGCTTGTGATGCCTTCAGAAGTTATTTTTCCTCAGTAAGACTTTCTCTTTTTTTTTCTTTTTTTTTAATTGAGTACTTTGAGACCTCTAATTAGAAACCAGCATACAGTAGTAAAGTTTTATACTAGTTCTAAAGTTCTGTTGGTTTTATCAATCAATTAAAGGGAAGATTTCCCCTTCCCTCCTCCCCCAGGACTTTGATTGTAGCATACGTGGAAAAAAAGTAATGGCTGTTATGACTTGCTAAGACCCTCCAGTTGTAACACATTTGTCCTCGGTTATGTAAGGACTGGAAACAAAATGTGTGTAATAACCTCAGGTTTTTAATCTCTGCAAAATGTAATTAACTATTTGAAAGGGTGGTTGGAGGGTTAAGCTAGGAAGAATAAACTAGCAGTATAATAACATCTATATTAAAAAAAAAAAAGAAGAAAAAAAACAGATTTAACATGTTATATAATCTCAGTTAAACTTGCTCTGGGAAATTCTCCAAAAGCTAGTGTCAGTCTCAATTTTGTACAAGTCTGTACATAACCTTTATGAGAATTTGTATGAACCTGGGTGGGGAAACAGCGAGAGAAAGGGTTAGAACAGAATGTAGCTTGACTAAAGTCTTGCTGTGACGGGTGCATTAAAAGTAGTCATGGAGCTTTGCTCCTTCACTCCTCTCTAAGCAGAGAAAAACCTTTGTGCAGGTGATTCCCGTACCTCCTGCCAGGGCTGGGCTTCTCTGTGCAGCCTCGCTCCTGACATCAAGTAGCAGTCTGAAAAGCTTCTGGGTGCGTTAATCTCATACGTAATCTCTGCTCTTGAGATAGCATGTTAAAAAAATATATGCTCACTTCTGTGAAGCGGCTGCTGCAGTGTCCAGGGAGCAGTCAGGTGTGTTGTGGCCCTGTCAGTTGTGTGTGTGGTACCAGTCTGTTTGTGTCAGCACCACCGCTGTCGGGTGTGCGTTAGTTGGGTGACTGCTCGTGCACACAACACGGGCCGTACCTCAGAGCTGCTGTTTCTCTTCCAGGAGAAACCCCTTATGAACACAGAGAGTATTTGCTTGGCTCTCCCCTGAGAATAAGTGGGAGAAAAGCAGTTTGAAGGATGGTGTTTAGGTATGTGGTGGAGAGGTGCTGAAAGTAGAGGAATTACTCGTACCCCTTTTGTGAAAGGTGGAAGTGCTTAGGATGCTGTTGCCAAAGGACAGGTCTGCTCGTGCCGATCTGCTGCTCCTGGTGAGCTTCCGCCACCCTTTCCTGTGTCCTTCCCACCTGTTTCGTGTCACGTTGCTTTGGGCCCCGCCGCTTTTTGTACCCCATTCACTAGCGGGAAGGGTCCTCTTCCTCCACAGAGCTCGCAGAGCGTGGCAGAGCGCAGTGCTGACATCATCCACGATGTGGAAGAGATCTGAAAGGGGGCTGGTTTATCAAACACATCTGTAACACAGGAGAATCCCGAGGCCTTTACTGAGGCCTAATTTCCAGTAGAGTCAGTGGGTCATCTGTGTGATAGGGAAATGGGTGAGGATTCTAGGATTTGACTTTTCTGCTTTTGTTTGCTTGTAATCCAGGCCATTCTTCTGATAAAAGATGAAGTTCTCTTCAGGGAAAGTAAAATATGAAAAAGTATACTGCAAAAAAAAGAGTATTATGTTTCACTTAGACTTGCAAAATCAGGCATGATCCAACCATTGAAAACAATGAGGGGGTATTGAATATTGTAGAAATTTACTTGTGCTGTAAAATACTTCATGAAGGCTTCTCTTTTGTTTCCTTCAGAGTTTCATTTTTTGGTAATTATCTTTGTGAGGAAACCACTAGGGAGCCAAATAAAACAATGAACTGATCATGTTGGCCCTGAATGTTAATGAAGTTTCCTGAACTCTGGGTCTTGCTTTGTATTACGGGCCTGTTTGAAGACCCAGTACCCTGGCTTTGAATTTCCAGCAGCACCAGTAGCATTTAAATAAGGGTCTAAATTATTCTTCAGTGAGGCTACACAGCGAGTTTTAACCAAGATTAGAAATGTATTCTGAAGTCCACAGCATGGGAACTCTAGTATTTTTTGTCTCCTAGAGCTTCAAAGAGCGGTACAAACTATGGAATCTCTTTTGGGAGCATACGCGACCTTCTCAAGGATGAGGGAAGAAACATAAGGTTCGAATGTTAACTGGAGTCTGCTGCTTGAGGCCTTGCTCCAGCGCCTGTACAACCTGCCTTTAAAATACAATTGTCTTGGTAGTTTTAAGTTGGCATTTGTGTGTCCCTCCTTCATAGCGCTTTGGCGTCACTTGAGATCAAGTGGTCTCTCATGACTTGCAGTAAGACAATCTTGAACTCTTTTTTTTTTGTGTGTGTGTGTGATTCAAAGGCTATGTGTATATAATAGAGCCAGTGGACCAACGCTATTATATCTAACTACATGTACTACCAACAGCTTAACTTTCAGCAAGGGGAAAAGTTGAAACAAATAGAAAGACAGTGTCTTTCACATTTACTACATCTTTCACATTTGCCTTGCATCTCTGTAGGTGCAGGTGGTATACCTACTGCTGTCCAGGTAGCTAACACTACTGCAGGTCAAGCTGCAAGTGTTTTATAAAAAAATTGCCCTTAAAAGCCCTCAGCATCAGTTCATCCTGAGCCTGCAAATGCACTTGAGATTAAATGAGCCTTTTATATATCCTTGCTTCCAAGTCTATCTAATGTCTAGTCTGCCTTCCTAAGCCTACTCAAAATTGAAGGAAAATTAGATTTTGTGCTCTTTTGGGAGCTTTCATGCTCAGTTTGAGTGTTGTTCCTTTGACAGGACAGGAGCATCGTATCTAGTGTTCAGCCTAGCCATCCACTCTTTTTCCCCATGAGTAATTTTTTTGTGTGTACTTTTTATATAGTTGGAAGGTTTCTTGTACCATAGATTAATGTCAATGTAGTAAAGAGTTGGTAGAATATCCCCCTCGGACATTGTTACCAGCTCTTTGGAACTAAATTGCAACTTACTTTTAAAAACTCACTGTCATTTACCTCCCATCGCTGCTTCGGAGATTTGGGCGCCTCTTGGCGCATGTGTCGGAGAGGAGAGGTTGGGAACGTGGCACCTGACTGATGTTTCTCTTCCGGTGTCGTGCAGGGATGCTCAGGATCTCAGTGCCCTCTGCGTGCTCATTGGCTGGATGCACTGCAAGCAGACGGACCAGCCTTCCTCACGCAGTGCTTCCTTTCCAGCTCTTTTCTTTGCCCCTGTTCCTCGGGGTGGAGGTGGGCGAGATCTTCTGGCAAGATTGAAAACATTTGTGATAATTAATTTGTTTCTGTTATACACAAAACAGTCGGCACCTTCTACTGGTTTCCAATTATTGTTCGTATGAGATGGCTTAAGATTTGATTTACTTAAATGTTTCAGTGTCTAGTTAAAACTCTAATGTTATTTTTAATCCTAGATATTTACTATGTTTTAATAAGAAATTCATAAAATTTTTCCCCTTTTTTAGTTTGAAAAAGCTTTATTTTTTGCATCTATCTTTCGTTAGAGAGCTTTCTTTTGTATTAAGTAACTGTAACTAGTAAAAGGAATGTGATATCATTCATATAATGTGATGGGAATTGGCAATGGCCACAACTCATTTCACATCTAAATACTGTTTAGTGTTGGGGTGGTATGTTTCAGTAGCATTCAGTGTTCTCAAAATCGGTGCGGGGAGAAAGAACTCTGAGCAATTGATTCTTTTTTTATCTGTTTTGCCTTTTTTTTCTTTTCTTAAGAAGTACTAAGCACTTTTCATTTAAAGCAACTGGCAACCTAGAAAATCAAGTCTACAGGAACTAATGAGCCTACAGGAGCGCTTGTAATTGATTCAAGGTTTATTCATGTGGTGAGTTTAAAAAGGAACACTAAATAGCTTTAAAAAGTAATTGTTGACAGCAGTCCAGTGCCAAAAACATTGTTTTCTATTTACTTTCCATGTTTCACACCATTTGTGTAATAAAATACGAGTAGTGCTGACTTTTGAGATTCCTTCTGAACAACCAGTCCAGTACCTGCACCAAAAACTCAGCATATGCTAGCACTATACTGAAAACAATTTGACCTGCATAAAAATACCTTAGGCTTATGCTTAAATTTTCTAGAGATGAGGCACTGGGAGAAGATTTAGGAAAGTAATATTAGTAAGCTATAAAGGTAAAGCAGTGTTCAAGTTCAAATAGATCAAAGTTTAACATTTTGATAATTACCCTCTAGAGAGCTGAGATCCAGTCTTGGGGACAAAAGAGCTATTTCAGTATTTTAAGAAGTATGAACGTAAATGTCAGTTGAGGAGTTGACCTGAATATCTGCTCAAGCTGAAGAAAAGCTTTATAATTACTCTCAGGTCTCTGTCTCGTCTTGTGTGTGTAGAAGATGAGACCCTACTTGGAAACTGCTGCCTTCCCATCGGGCAGCACCCGTCAGAGTCAACTCCACTCTCTCTGAATAGCAGTAGAAACGCAAGCAGCAAGAAGGCTCCATAAGCAAGAAGGCATTTTTTATTTTTTGTTCTTCACATTGGATTAGGCTCTGAGTCGTTTGGCTAGGCACGCATTCTGTTTTTCTGCTTACACAAATTCTTCTTTTAGAGCAGATTACACCACTAAATCTATGCAAGCAGCAGTACGCAAGAGTACAGTATCATCCTCAAAGATAGTACAGTATTGGAGTAACGGTCCAGAAAAGAACGCTTCAAGGTAGTGTTAGCAGTGTTGGGGTATTGCTTAGGGAGGAAGATCGGTTCTGTGCATACCTTTGAAGTTACTTAGCTTCAGCTTCCTGAGCTGGGGAAGCAATATACACAGGATCCTGATTAGGCTGTGAGATGTTTTAAACAGAGCACGTTTCAGAGGAAGATCTGACCTTGTGTGTTGAAGTTCCTTGGCTTCCCAGTAACAGCGTGCTTAATGAATCAGAGAAAAAAACAAGCATCACCCCCGTGGTTTCAAAATACAGAGTTACTCAGGGAGCGTAAGAGAAGGAAACTTCCCCCACACGATTTCTGGTGTCATAACATACACGTGTCAGTGTGTGTTCGCACACGCTCGCCTGGGTGGCAGCCAGGCGGGGCGGCCGTGCGAGCTCCCGCACTGGCGCGTGTTGCGTTGCTGCAGCGCGGCCCCCGCTCTGCCCGCAGCCCAGCGCAGACCCTGCTGCAAACGAGGCCTCTTCAGCAGCACTGCGGCAGTGGCTGCAGTACTGCGTGGCTTTTATGGCCTTTATTGTCAAGGATTTTTACAGTCATTTTAGGTGACAGGATTCTGACCTTCTCAAACCAAAGGTATTTGAGAGATAATATCTTTTATATATGTAATATAAATAATACCTATTTTGCATATGCATAGAGGTATGTATATATTATATTGAAGCAGAGATATAGTAAGAGCAAATCCATATACTGTCCTCAAAATCCAGGAGTCTCCTGACTTCCCAATCTCAGACAAAGACAAGTTTAGCCTCTGATTTCTCTAGGAGCAGAATTGAGCCCCCCATACTGAATATTCTTTGTCAGAGAGTTGTTGTCCTAGAAAGAGCCTTCAAGATGTGACTAGCAAGCTCTGAGAGTGTTCCTGAAAGCAAAGCACATCTAACCACATCAAACAGGAAAGCGATATCTTGGCACTTAATACTTGAATTGTCAAGTGCAAAATATAGTGTTTCAGAGAATTAAGACCCAGGAGATGAAAGAAGGAAACAAAATGCAGATTAATAGCAAAATGACATTGTGTCATTCTCTTATAGGGATGCAACAAACTGCCAGAGACTTGTAGGCTTTTTAGAGTTCTGGAGAGAGATCTTTTAAATGTATTTTTCACCTATAAAGAGTAAATGAAAGGTTATTTTGCCACAAGAAACCAATGATTATTTCTTGAAGAGGATGAATTTGCAGCTATCGTGCCTCTGCATCTCTGCCCTTGAAGGTACCTCTGCAGGGTCCGTTTCCCTGTGGCTGATTCTGGCCCAAGGTCAATGACTGACAAAGTCCCACCTGTCTGAGAACTGGGTTTCTAGATCCACATTTCCCTGTGTGTCATTTGGTTATCACACTTCCGTCGTAACATGAGGAGGAGGAAGATTCGGTTAAAAAAAATTGCCCCTCTCAGTGCAAACTTCTTTGAAAGGGGTCACGGCCTTGGGAAAACTTCCTCTCTGCTCACAATCTGGAGAATCGAGGCTGCGTGTTTAAAATATCACCGAAACCCCTTTCGGTTGGTAAACGAGAGGCACGGTGCGGCGGGGGCAGAAGTGCGGGCTGCTCCGCAGTAGCTGTAGCAGCTGTGGAGGGCTCTAACCTACAGCCAACCTTAGCTGCTGTTCTCCACAACAACGAGATGCGGTTGTGTCCACGGGGCGGTTCTGCTCGTGGGATGGTTGTGTGCATGGAGCCAACCCCACCGTTGTGGGTAAAAGCAGTCTCAGGTTTCCATGCGTATTTTCACGCCATAGAAGTGCTGCTCCCAAGCCCTCCTTGGAGGATGGTGGGGACGGGAGGGGACGGTGACAGAGCGCGCAGCCCGAGAGACGGGCGGCAGAGGTGAGCCCCACCAGCGCCTGGATGAGAGAGGCCCACGCAGAAAGATGTGTTTCAGTGAGCAGAGAGCTCTCCCTCTGCCTCTGCCTCTGATGATGCCGCCAGGGTCGGGGAGCATCCCTGTCCTGGCAGACACGGGGAAGGTTTGTTCCCCGCCTGTTCTTGCAGTGCCATGCTGTTACTCAGTCGTGCTGGATTTCCTCTGGCTAGGTTTTTATCAGCTATAATTAAAGCAGCCACCTCCTTTCCCTCGGCTCTCGGCACATACTTACACAGCTAATTCTGCAGTGCTTAATCCCGCTATGGGAATCTTGGTAGCTCTACTTGTTTGTTACCTAACGCGGCTGTGGAAGAAAGCAAGAGAAAATGAAAAACAGGCTTACTGGCCTTAAAAAACGAGGACCTGCTTAAACTCATACAACTGCAGAGAATAAATTACCCAGTTCTGCTCCACCTGTGGAATCACTATAACATTCACATTAATATTGTGATTTTTACCACTTCAATTGTATGCTAAAAACACAGCAAAATAAACCAGGGCAAGACTGGGATTTGATGTTGTGATCCAGCACCTTTGAAAAATATAACTCCTCCTTGATAAGGGCTGTGTCTTTAGGAGAGAGAAGAGACCTGCTCCCTGTGTGTGATCCTGTGCCGTGTCCCATAGCACGGCCATGGCCTTTCCTGTCTAAGGGCTCAGATATGTTGCTTGCCTTGGGGAGCTGGGCCTTGCTTGGCCCTCAGCTCTCATGGGCAGACTGGCCGCCTGCTGAAAGTGTATTACGAAGTGCTCAGCATCCGGTCAAGCACCAGGGCTTCAGATAAGAGGCAGTTAGAGGAAGACACACAATTACCCTCCTAATTGCCTGATGACTTTATAATGTGGCTTTGCAGTGAAGTGATGTGGTCCTTTTGCTATCTCTGGCACTACCTTGTTAATAATAGTTATTATTTAGCAGCACATGATGCTTTTAATGTGTCTGCATCCTTCTCCAAAGGCTTCTACTACTCACAAGCATACTGTAAAATAGGAAACACTTTTTTTTTCTCCCTTCCTTCCATCTTATCATGACAATGTTTATACAATCAATACTAAATATTTTAAAATTATCCATAAATAAAAATCTTGCTCTATACATAAAAATCTATGCAAATTCTTTATGCTATTTGAGACAAACGCTCAGGTTGAGTTTGTCTTACAGTTGTTGTCTAAGATGATAGCGCACAGGTACTATTATGCTGAGAATACTACAGTTTTGTAAGAAGGAAAGAACAGGTTTTACTCTTAGCCCTATTCTGAGCTCCATAGAGCCTGTTTGCTTCTCCTAATGACTTCAAAACTATGGTACACATAGTTGTAATAATGTAGCTCAACACAGGAACATACTCAGGTAGGTGAAGATTAAATGACCAGAGGCCGTTCTGCTTTCCGTGCAAGGAACCCCGTCTTCATAGATTGCTCAGTGCTAAGACAGAAAAAGAAATGATGCAGATAATTTATTTTGCAATAGATGTGAATAAATGATTGTATTAAGCAGTAACGCTAAGCTTCTATTTGCAGAAAGTTTTTATATGGGTAAATGAAGCAAGGTTTATTAGCGAGTTTGCTAAAAGCTAAAAAGGAATACAAAGGAAGGAAAGCATCCGGAGCTTAGCACAGCGGCTAAGTGTGAAAACCTGAGAGACAATTCAGCGAAGAAGAAGTAAACTCTATCAGAGTGCAAATAGCTGTGGGTGACTGAAGGGGAAGAGCGAATGTGTGGGTCACCCAGCAGTGCCCAGCCGGGCTGCAGCCTGCACTTAGCAGGGCCAACAGTCCTGCTGCTTGTAGGTGTCTCTGACGGTGAGTTGTCTTTCCTACGGAGCGAGGTGTGATGCAGAAATAGAGCTTTTCTTCAAAGCGCTTTAGCTTCAGTTAGATTTTGACAGCAAAATTTGACAGCACATTGCTTTTCTCCATAGCCAAAGCAAGATACCATTAAAAATTTGGGAAGGTCAGAAAAACATGGAGAGTCTACCTAAGCTGCAGCCTACCTCATTGTTTTGTGCTAATTCCTGTTTAGAAAGAGGGCTACCCGAGGAAACACAGGTTTCTGTGGGTGGGTGCAAAAGATGGGAAGGGAAAAGTTCCCAAACTTGAACTTGTGCAAACTTCTGAATTTTGTTTCTTCTTAATCTGTGTTAAATTTGGGCATGGACCAAAACCCTAGCTCTGCAGCACTTCCCCCTGCACTTTGATTTAATGTTCAGATGTGCGTGGAGCAGGTTCACATCAAGGTTTGTCTCTTTGTTCTGGGAGGTTTGCTTGGCTGCTGCCTTTTACTATCTCTTCTGCCTTTAAGAAAAACTGATGTTATCTTCCGAAGAGAAAGGCAAGATTTGCAGCGAGAGTTTCCCATGTGCCTATATGCAGCCCGTGCGCTGACAGCTATGCATACAGGCACACGAAACGTATAGATATACATATATGTGTGTGTTAGGGAAAAAATGACCTTACAAATGTTAAAAATGTGAAGTAATACTGGTTTCATCCTAACAAATAGGTATTGCTTCCCACATCGGGCACCTCCACCAGCTTATCCCTGCACAGTTCAGAGGAAATACATGACCAGCCCCTTCTGCAGGTAAGAAGACCGTCACAGAAATTCTGTTTCTAATTGTACCTCGTTGTAAATGTGAATGTGCTTCTCTGAGTGCTTTGAAATCCTCTTATAGCTAAAAAGTGTTATTACAGCTGTGAAGATTGGTTATTCGCTGGCAAATAACTTGCGCAAAGGTAAACAATTTCTCTGCTGAGTTTCCCCAGAGCCATGTTGGCTCAAGATAGTTATCACCAGGAAAGATGAGTGATGGGAACAGTAAATATCATTTTTTTTGAGCATTGTCACCTGATTTGCCTGAAAAGATGCTGTGTGTTGACAGGGTGGTTTCTGCTCTTCACAGGCTAAGGCACCCCCCCCCATCCCCAACCAAGGACAATCCCTGGGGGAAGAGCGGGAAGAGGGGCTGGACTGTGGCCATGAGCCTCCATCCCATCTCTTGAATCAGCTTTGGGAGCTGAGCTCTTTGCAAAGGGTTATCTTTGGGCATGGAGGGCTGGTCCCTCTTGACTCCTTTCATCATCAGAGGGACAGATGCAAGCCAGAAAATGTATTAGTTGATTGTCTGCGTGTCAGTCTTCAAGCTCAGGCTGTGCCAGGATGTAGTCATAAGGCGTGTCAGACCGTTCCCAAGTTGCCAACTTATTCTCCAGAATTTCACTTTTTATAACAGAAGCTTCTCCTTGCTACAATTTCCAAGAAAACCCAATGTGGTGACTCGTATGAGGCGCAGGCGTGCTTGTGGAGAGCCTCCTGACATAGCTGTAGGGTTTAGCCTTACTTATTCCGGCAAAGCCTTAATTCTGGTGCCAAGTGATAATAAACTGCTGCCGGTATTCTTGATTATTTTACTGACCCACTTAAACCTGTCTTTGTATATGGAAAACCAAGCTGCTAGGCTCGGCATAATTTTTAAGGCAGTACCTGCTTTGGAGATGTGAAAGATGTTAAGCAATGTCCTTGCAGAGCCACTGCAGGCAAAATACACAGCGAATTTTGCGAGAAGGTGGCGGTTGCTCATGTGATGATCCTCAGATGTGGGGCAGAGCCCCACTAGCTTCATTGGCTTTCTTTTGTCTGTCCTTCAAACAAGAGGTGTTTTGTTGCTGTTGTTTGTTTGATTGTTTTTCCTGAAGGAGCTTTAAATTATACCTGGAGAATGCTACTGCTCTGCATTGGGAAATTCTGTTGATGTGAGCAGAGAAAGCTTCACAAGATATTTCGACAGGCTTCACAGAAAAGGGCCTTGTGCCTTGTGCTTGTAGGGCTTCCGAGGCTACTTTTTGCTAGAAGCCACATTTCCTAGTGCCCCGAGCAATACTGCTGATATAATCGGGATATTGTAATGACCACGCTGAGGATGCCGCTGCCCGTCGTCACTCGAACGTCTGGGAACGGTTGGGAGCCGCTAGCTGCGGCACGAGCCGCCCGTCCCCTGCGGGCTGGGGGCCCGTCCCGCCGTTGGGACCTGTCCCTGGGGCCGCGTCCCGCGGGTCCCCGCGCGCGGAGCGGCTCC
>JAWLRI010001005.1:190106-228013 GCA_034781795.1 Crypturellus tataupa
TTTTTGCCCTCGGGCGGGGGCTGCCGTGCCCGCCGCCTCTCTCGCCTCTCGGTGCGGCGCTCCCGCGGGGCGGGCGCTGCGAGCCCCGTGCCCCAGGGCACCCCCGCGCTCCCGGCTGCAAAGCCGCGTCCTGCCCGCCGCGGTGCGTGGCGAGCGCCCTGCACGCAGCAGGGCAGCCCCCGCCGCCGCGGCAGGTCGACGCGAGGGCGCTTTGTCTTGTTGCTTCGTGTTTATGTCGCGACCCTCAGTGCCGCACAGGTGACGCTAGGAAAACTCTGGCTCGTGGATCACTGCGGAGACTTTTGCGTGGCAGTAGAGACCAGTAGGGAGCCCTTATGGTTTGGAGCGAGAGAGATCCGCAGTGATGTGTTTGAAGGAACCTTCCTTGTGCTTGTCCTTCCCTCGCTGTCCCCTTGAGCCTCTCTCGAAGTGGGAGCAGCTCTGTGCCAGACACGCTGCAGACACGCTAGGGCTCACTGCTGCTGGATGAGCTGCTTGGGATTGCCCGATGGCCTCGCGCTCATCCTGCCCCTTCACGCAAATGCATGCCACTCCTGAGGGGCAGACATGCGTTACTTTACTAAAAGTAATTTGCTTTTTTGGTTCTCTGTAGGAAGAATGGAAGAGTCTTACCTGTGTTTTTACATATGTACAGGGCTGTCACTGCTGAGTTGTCCAGATCGGCCTGTCATCCTTATGTCAGTAGTTGAACAGAGTGGAAAGGAATTTGTACCATTTACTTAGAAGTTAGAATAAAGGATGTGACATCTGAGGAACTTTTATTCAACAGTTTACCTTGTGACAAAGGATTGCTTGTTGTTGTTCTGAGAGTGCATGTGTGTTGTGTTTTTATTATTTATTTGTTTTGGAGTCTTTTGTTATATAGAAATTACCTGGGGATGCGTAAAGGCAGTGATCTGATACCTACTTTATTTTACTCTTTCCTTCTTTCACACCCTGCCCTATGTTCAGAAAATACCTGAAAACCTGCTTCTATTTACATTCTTGTTTTATTTGTACAAGGAGCATATTATCTGCAGCTTTCTTATAAGAAAGGTCTTGTCTTCTTCACAGAACTTAGTTTGAGTGTCTGTAACACATGTATTTCTCTTTAGAAAGGAGACATGATAGAGGTGCACTAGGAGGCAAGTCTTCATAGCGTTCTGATGTTGCAAATACAGGAGTTATTGTAGGAGATGTGTGTGTCCTCCTTTTCTGCTCTACAGAGTATAAGCCTGATGTGTCTCTTCCCCGTTTCTGGCTTTGCTTTGGGACCACTCAGAATTGCTCTTGCTGATTAGATATTGAGCTTGGTAGTGAGAGGCATGCAACTTCCCACGGCTTGCCAAGCAAGCACACAGAATAATGCTGTTTATTACTTGATTTTATTTTTATTATTATTATTTTTAATAGCATAGGGTGTCCTTTTGCATTCCTCACCTCCGATGCTATCTCAAGACACCCCCATTGCTGGACTTTGGCCAGATCCTTGGTATCACTGTAATCTTCTGCCAAAAGAGATGGGTACCAGGTGGCTAGGGAAGTTTGTGGTTTGCCATATCGTTCCTAGTTTCCCAAAACAACCTGCTCTTTATTCCTCTCTTGCTCTTGGATCTTGCGTACGCACGCGTGCACGTATACGTACAGACACACCGTGTTTGTTTACACCATCTTTTTATTGCTCTTGTAGGATTTCAGATGCATGCCAGGTTCCCACTGAGTGCCAGAAGTAGAGCTCACTACAGATGGAGCCTCAAGGTCAGCATGGCAGCGGTGGTTCGTTGGTGGTGATCCAGCAGCCCTCCTTGGACAGCCGGCAGCGGTTGGACTATGAGCGAGAGAGCCAGGCAACGACTATTTTGTCACTGGACCAGATCAAGGCGATTCGGGGCAGCAATGAATATACTGAGGGTCCATCTGTGGTGAAAAAGTCGGGGCCACGGACAGCACCGAGGCAAGAGAAGCATGAGAGAACTCACGAAATTATACCAATTAATGTGAATAATAATTACGAACACAGACCCAACCATGGAGGGCACATGGCACAGCAGCACCATGCCAGGGCTCCCGTCCTGAGCAGATCAACGAGCACGGGGAGCGCGGCGAGCTCGGGAAGCAACAGCAGTGCCTCGTCGGAGCAAGGGCTGCTGGGGCGGTCACCTCCATCCAGGCCAGGCTCGGGTCACCGGCCCGATCGGACGATCCGGACGCAGCCCAAACAGTCCTCTCTGATCGTAGATGATCTGAAGGGTCCCTTGAAGGAGGACGTGACGCAGCACAAGTTCATCTGTGAACAGTGTGGGAAGTGCAAGTGTGGCGAGTGCACGGCGCCAAGGGCCCTGCCGTCGTGCTTGGCCTGCAACCGGCAGTGCCTGTGCTCTGCCGAGAGCATGGTGGAGTATGGCACGTGCATGTGTCTTGTCAAGGGGGTCTTCTACCACTGCTCCAACGACGACGAAGGGGACTCTTATGCGGATAATCCCTGCTCCTGCTCCCAGGCACACTGCTGTTCTAGGTACCTGTGCATGGGAGCCATGTCGTTGTTTTTGCCTTGCTTGCTCTGCTACCCTCCTGCAAAAGGATGCCTAAAACTGTGCCGAGGGTGCTACGACCGCGTCAATCGCCCAGGCTGCCGGTGCAAGAACTCCAACACTGTCTATTGCAAACTGGAGAGCTGCGCCTCCCGGGGTCAGGGCAAGCCCTCATGATTTTTGGAGGGAGGTTTGTTTCCTCCAGCTCTTACTTTCAGGTTGTAGCTGTTTTGTTTGGTTCTTCTCGTGCTTTCTTTTCTGCTTCTCCTGCTTCAGTTCTTCCCTTTTCATCTCTGCTCTCCTCTTGTTGCTCTCTTGCTCTCATCTCAGTTGAGCTTGGAGCATTTTACGTAGTTGCTGCTGCTGCCTGATACCTGCATCTGCCTTCCACTTTGGCAGGGCTTTCTGAGTTGGCAACTCAACCACTCCTGAAAGAGGCAGCGAGGGCTCCCTGTGCGGCCTCTTGCTCTGTGAATATCTTCCCAAAGATGTTTTTTGTTCTTAGCAGTTCTTTTTAAGT
Organism: Crypturellus tataupa; assembly: GCA_034781795.1. Taxonomy (NCBI): domain Eukaryota; kingdom Metazoa; phylum Chordata; class Aves; order Tinamiformes; family Tinamidae; genus Crypturellus; species Crypturellus tataupa. The sequence goes on from JAWLRI010001005.1 coordinate 193,158, forward strand.
TTCTTGTTTTTTGCTCCTTTTAACCCCTGGGCTTCCAAGGAGTAACTGTTTTATGAGTGAGCTGAGTTGTGAAGCAATGTTTTGTTTGTGTCCTTTCTGGACAAGGATGCAAAATAAAGGCTTTACCAAAAGAAGGGCCTAACTCCTCTGCAAGCAACCCGCTTTTCCTTTTTTTTTTTTTTTCCCCCTCCCCTTCTCTCTTCCCTCCCACCCCCATTTTGTCCTAGCCTTTGGAATGGTCTCAGTCCTGAGATGTACCTGGTTGCCCCTCCCCTGCCTGCCTCTGTTTTCCTTTTAGTGTGTTTTCATTTTTTGCTTCACTATGTAGATCTTCACATTAGAGACTTTATGGCTGCAACATGCTCATTTACGGCTGTCAGATCTTTGAAGGATATGGCTCACTCAATCCTCTTGCTCCTTTCTAGCGTCCCTTGGTGTCACATCAACATTAAAGCTGATGGTGTCCATATATCCAAGCAGTCTTCAGGTGTCATTAAGTTGCCTAAATGTTTCTTGTGATCCTTAGGGTTTAGTGAGTTTAGCTCTGCTCTGTACTTTATAATTTTATTCTGTTCTCTGTTTTATTGCCTTAGCCACAGATTGTGGTCCTTTTTTGTATATTTTATGTATAAAACACAAAGTTGAATTCTGACTATTTTTAAGACAAAAGTCTGTTAAAACTTTTTTTATTGTAAAGAATATTTATTATGTGAATCTCTATTATTTTATGATATTTATTGCAAAAGACTTTGGAAATGTACTCCTGTCCGAATATAACAAATATCAATACTTAACGAAATAAGGATGACACGAAGAAAGTACATATGTTAACTATAATGCAGAAAATATATTAATTAATGAAAACGGCTCTCGAGTTCTTCATTATACTGACAGGTTGTGAGCTGCATATTGCTAAAGGTTTGGGTTTTTTTTTCTCTTGTCATCTGTCAGGGAGCAAACAACTTCCTATCTGTACTTTGAAACCACTGGTCTAGTATTTAATGCAACTGAATGTATGCACTGGGGTTGAGAGTGCCAAGAGATGTAGGCCCTTTTTTTATTATTATTATTATTATCATTATTTTTTAAACCAAAGTGTTTGCAAATATGGCTGTGGAGGACGAGGAAGAAGCAGCCTTAACTTGAAGCTGTTGTTTCCTAAAGAATACCAAATTAACATGTGAATTTTATTTTCAGTTTTCTACATATAGCATCTTGGCTAGTTAAATTGTACATCTACTGAAGCAATGAACCTACTGAGTGCAAATCTAAATAAAAGGCGAGAGACAGGTTGAAAAGTAATGGCTGTGTTGCTGTAGTTTGCTGGCTTTGAAGGTTGGTGCTTGAGAGTGTGTGCCTGGGCACCTGGGGTGGGTGGGTGGTGTGGTGTGTGTGTGTGTGTGTGTGTGTGTGTGTGGTGTTTTTTTTTTTTTTTTTTTTTTTTTTTTTTTCCCTCCTTCTCTCCTCTCTCTCCATACATTTCCCTGGTGTTAGCAGGGGCTACCTTCTGCCTTTAATGTAAAGGCTCTGAAGGGTGACCCAAGTGTCAAAGCTGTTCATTAGAATGAATGGGGGAAGTCTTGTTCTTCCTTTCCTGCAGGTCAAGGCCGAACACCACAACTTTTATCAAGTAACACCATTATTAAACGGATGCAGTTCTACATAGTTAGGAGTGAGGGGTTCTAGAGAAACTCTGCTCTACCAGCACAGTGGTAGCTCGCTGCATGTCTCGTGTGTGTTCAGATGTTTTGCTGCTTTGAGCTGTCACGCTGGGGCCGTGCTAGCCCTTGGTGTGTGGGTGATGTGAGCAGGCTGGGCTCTTGTGGTTGCCTCCACCATGGCTGCCAGGAGTGCTCTCCCAGTTGATTGAGGCTCAAAGGCCACCAGATTACAGGCTAGGAAATGTGTCAGGTGGCAGCATATGTTTGTGTCTGTGTGTGTGTTCGTGTGTGTGTGTGTATATATATATATATATATGTAAAATGCACTTTCCAAGGTTTGCTGCACACGTGCTGAATCCCAGGCAAGAGGAGCAGGCGACTTGTGCGCTGGTTGCCGCTGCTTCCCGCCGTGACAGCTGCAGGCTGCCCCAGCGCACAATGGGCTCCTTGTCGGGCCAACGCGGCCGTGCTCGGGACTCGGCCCTGGCTGCGGCAGCAGTGGCGCAACTGCCTCTCTGGAGCTTCCGACTGGCCAGCTGCGCCTTGGCTGAGGTGGCTCCGGGGGGCTGAGTTGCTCTTCAGGAAATCCTATTTATACTGCTGCCCGTTCTTTTTCCAGGCAGCTGATGCGCTTGTTTTCTACTTTGGGTTGCTTCTTAGACAAAGTAGGAAAAACCTGCAGGATGCACATGTATTCTGCCCCTCAGTTAATTTCTTTCACAATTAGCAGTGTCGCGCTAGCCTGTGACCACTGTTTCGGATTTCTTAACAAAATAGCACCTGTTCCAGTGAGTCAGATTAATTAATGCTCTTATTACTAAGTAGAGGAATAATATTTCCATTTCTTGTGAGGCAGATTTACCCTTACTGATTTCTTCTCTCACACAGAAATTAGAAGCTAGTATCTCCCTGTTTGCATGAAGTGCGCTCTGGTTGTCGTGTGTTGCCCCAGTTCTCTACGCAATGGCAAAGGAGGGAGAGCAGTGGCTGTTTTTGGTTTGGATGTTGTGTGTCTTGTGGCTTCTTTGGGTTGATGTATTTTGTGGCATGGCACAAAGGTAGAGAAAGGCTTTTTTGGAGGAAAAGAGCTGAGTGAGTTGACAGGCGTATGGGAAAGCCCTCCCCAGTCGGAACAGGCAGGCATAATTCTTCTGCCATCTTCTACATTAAGTGTGCCCTTGGGTAGCCCTTGCAATCCCTTCTGCTCCTTCTGATACTACGTAGTACTTGGCAACTCCGAAAATAAGTAGCATGGGGAATGATCGCCCAGAGGTACTGTGTTTTGTTCTAGGGGGATGAGTAGGTTTGCCAAATGCTAATGGGATTTTCAAGGATTAGGAGACGGAAGTGAGGATCTCAGTTCTTGAGCCCAGACTTCATCACTGGGCAGCTCAAGGTGCTTTCTGCGTATCTGTGCAGAGCCAAAGTGGAAAGGGTCCGTCTGCCATTAAAGCATAGGTTATTTAGGTAACTGATTTTAGGTGGCTTGGAGATTTCATTTTGAAAAAAATAAATACCCAGCATGAAAGAGCTGCACAGTAAGTAGGGAAGTTCAGCTGACCTGCCAGCCTAATTGTAGCATTTTTGATGGATCTGATTAAGTTTGCCATCTGGTTATGTAGGCACAGTAGACTTCCAAAATGGTCCACGTAAGGCCTGGGATGGAGGGCAAGGAGGAAACTTCTGCAAGCCAGAGTTCAAACGTGGGCTTTAAAGAGTGTCGTGAAACTTGTAGTAAGAGCTGAGTTTTGGAAATGGATGGCAAAGGAGATTTCAGGTTCGCCACGTGAGGAACACAGAGCTAGGAGGAGTATTTGGGAGTGCTGTGGTGTTTCCAAAGGCAGCTCTGTTACGGTAATTCTAGCGCTGATGACAGTGTTATCCCAAGGAGGATAATACTTAACAAATGAGGAGCATCTCGTCCCTTATCATAAGGACAGGTGGGAGAGGATTAGCTCCTCTTCTGTGATAAAGCAAAGCTGCTAAGAGGGATTAAAAGGGCTATATGAATGTTTTAATGGACTTATATGAAGTAATAGGTTTTTGTCCTGGAGGAACGTTCAGGACTCACTGATACCTCTGTCTTTCTTGTTCTACAAAAATTGCATCCAAATTTTGAGGAATCACGATTAATTGCTGGCTTTCTTCCAACTGCAGCTTTGTGTCAGCCATGGTGGTCCTTCAAAAAAACTGCTGTATATATATATATTTTCTACTATCACACAGCCAGGTTTATCAGGCCATACAAAATGCACATACAGTTGTTCAGCGCTGGGGACTTTTAACGCAGTACTTAAACACCCGTCCTTTCTAGGGGCAGTAAGTTCTCACCTTGTTTTCTTTCACAGGTGAGTGGCCAAGGGCTGCTTCCCTTGAGAGCAGCTACACGGCTGCATGGTGCTCAATGTGACAGGAGGTTTTAAACCGTCTCGGCATGGGCCACCATACCAGAAGCCAACGAGGCTTTATTCTCGTGGTGCTGTTTAATGCTTAATCTATCTTTGTGGCAAACAGATGCGATGCTGTTAGTTTTCCCAGGGTAGCGCTTCGAGCTGCCGCTCCTGCTTCTCCAGGTGGAAGTGTCTTCAGATGAGGCACTTCCTCAGTTAGCAGTAGGTAAATACAAATACTGGGCATAATCCCCGTGGGCCACACCTCATTTTATTCTGTGGATTTAAGTACACAGGAGTGAAATCATAGTCTTCCTCTTGCCTTTTACTTCGAAAGCACCATGAATCCACCCAGATCTTTCAATATTTCTGATAGATACAGGCATTTGGAAGAAAGACTGAAACAGTAGGGTAAAAGGAAGAGAAACCATGTACTTCTAGTTGGATGACACTGCCAAGCATATTGCAAAGTTGGCTGCACTGAACCTGGTGCTATAATTACTGCGAGTTGCTTGTTTGAAGAAGTGAAACGTGCATTTGTTTCACTAGTGGCAGGGTTTTGGTGTTCTTTTTTTGCTTTCCTTTTTACTGCTTTTCTTAAATAGTGTTGGCTAGTACACAGTCTAGGGCTTATTCATAAGTGTTAAGATTTTCTCAGTTTGTAAAACAGAAAAAGAAAAAAAATACAAATAGAGTGCAAAACCAAGCTACTTTATAGCTGGAATACCCTAAACATATGCTAAAACTACATACCATCATAACTGATTAATTACTTAATGAATGTTTTAAATGAAATTACCTGTCTCCTGGAGAATCCTTTAATCTCCAAACCACGCAACAGGCCTTGCATCGCTCTGAGGACGCCTCCTTCACGCCTCAAGCATGGGGAGAAGCCGAAGTTACCTGGCCCAGGAAAGATCCTCCTCAAAGTGCCACTACTCACTTCAGTGGAGTTGACTTGATGCTTTTAGATCCGCGAGCTTTATGAGTAGGACACTTTAACATAAAACTCAATTAGAATGGTTGCCTGGGAGGAAGGAGGAAATGCAGCGGCTTTTTTCCAGCCGAGGTGCTGGGAGATTGTGTGGCACCTTGTTTTTAATGTAATGTTTCCCATGTGGCTAAACCCCGTGTCTTCCCATTTCCCTAGCAACTTTTGTTTATCTGACCTTTTCTTTTTAGGGGATAAGTGTATATTTGCTGTTCATTATTTTAGATAGCATGCAAAGCTCTTCTGGATGCAAAATGCTATGGCTGTGTGAGAGCCATCTGTGCTACTGTACTGCTGACGCATCTGCTGGTTGACTCCGTTTCTGTGTACTTTATATCCCTTCTGAATCACTGGAGGTGCTACTGAGTAGTCAGAGCGGAAAATATGGTATAGCTGGGTCTTGGGGTTTTGTTTTTTTCTGGACTTCAGATCTAGATGTGCTTTGCCCAAGCTCATCAGTACCTGTGTCTTGCACTTCCTTACGTAGCTGTGCAGATGCTCACGTATAGCTGGGAACGCATAAATTCTGCTGCATCAAGTAGTCGAGGTCTCTCTCTAGAAGCAGGTGGCAGACCGATAAGAAGTCTCTTGGTATTTGCTGCGCGCATTTTTGTTTATTTTCCAGTCTCGAGTTCGTGCGCTTGCTCCCCACGTTGAGCCGTGTGCCTCACGCCGGCCCAGGAGCGCTTGCCGCGCGGGCAGCGCAGCCGCCGGGGCTGCCGCACGGCGCGGATGACGCCCCCGCCAGCGCCGGGCTGGTCCACTCTTCCTGCTGACAGCGCTGGCGTAGATTTGGGACAACGTCGTCTGCTCAGGTGACAAAAGATGCGTTACCTCACGGAGTGCCACCGCGGGCAAGGCTGCTCCCCCTGCGCCCGCAGGTGACGGAGCGGGGACGCCGCCGAGGGCTGAAGGCGCAGCGCGTCCCGCAGGGCGCTCCGTGCGGCCAAACGGTGCGTGGTGACGCGCCACAGCTGGCGCGGGCGGGTGTCGCGCTCCTGCGGTTCCGAAGTCACCTTACCGCCCTGGGAAACGCCTAGCTGAGCGACAAGTTTAAAACGCCTTTGGTGCAGCACCTTATACAGCATCACCCAGCCTCTTGTAATGAGCACTTCTGCGTTTACTAGTTTATGAAAATAATATTTGAAAGCAGTGGTCAGGCTGCGCTCTGGCTTTTGGCTATCTGGGGGACCTCGGTCCAAGTCTGACTAATATGTGTTGCTCACAGGGGCCCAAAACCACGGCCAGATCCTATGGCCTTCTAATTAAAATCCTTTATTTCACCAGATTTATTCTGTGGGCCTTACTAAATAGATGAGCCTGGGGTTTCTAATGGGGCATATTTGGGGAGGAATGTGGTCTTTGTTGCCGTGAATGGTCGGGAGCAGCTTAGGGGGCTGCCAATTTCCTGCTGCCTTTCAGAGCTGCAACCCGAGCCGGGCCGGCTGCCGGCGGGCGCTGGGCAGCCCCACACAATGTGCCGCTTCTTGCGCCTCCGCTTCCGAGCGCCAGACAGCGCGAGGGGCTCAAGACCGGCCTTGCAGGTAGTCTGCAATAAATGATGTTTGCTCTGCGCCTTTGCTGTATTTCTTTCTTTATGCACAGCTGAAGGTGGAAGTCCGCCCCAACAGAGCTCCTGCGCGGGAGTCCTGGGAATGCAGCCTCAGGCGTCTCCTGAGCAGGCCGGCACCAGTCCAATGTGCTCCCAAGGAAATCCGGGCAGTAGTGGAGCCGAAGAGCCGCTGGGTTGTGGCAAGTGCTGGAGGAGCAAGCTGCAGAGCCCGGGCCGGCTTTGGGCAGCCCGGTGTGTCAGCAGTCACTGCCGCGAAGCTGCTCCTCCACACGGAGCCCCATCCCTGGGGCCCTCTGTCTGCCCTATGAGGTGCACGCTTCTCATGCCTTGTTGACGTTTATGTGGGGTAGTTAAATATTTCCCTGTGTACATTAAATCCTAGGAAACCACCTGTCCGTCAAAAGGTTTATCTCAAATACAGAAGCTTGTATTTGCCACACGAAGATACACACGTTGAATGTTTAACGTTGTCTGGTTAATCCAGGGCTGAGGGCACTTAGGAAGTAGCAGTGAAAAAGATGATCTTGCATCAGTATCAGCTTTTACCTATCAACACCCTGCACAGCCTTGGGGCAGCATGGAAATGACTGAATTCGGACGCTTGGGCCCTGTGCAGGTGGCACAGGGCAATGCTGATATCAGAAAAAGGGTCACCTTCCTTCAGCCTCTGCGCTTGCCCCACAGCCTGTGAGCTAATGTGCTGGCAAGTTCTGAAAAAATGGGAAAAAACAGAAGTGGACCTTTGAACGTGCTGATGCAGAGCGGTCTCGGCGGGCGTGCAGAGCTGGCTGTTTATCTGACCTTGCTGCGTGTGTGGAAACTTCCTGAGCAAACAGGATGCTGGCGCACGCACGTCGCGCGCTCGCCCCGCGCGACGTGCCCGCTTGCTCTCTGTGTCTGCAGGGCTTACCCCTGCAAGCGCCCGCGGAGAGACGGCAAAGCTTGCCCTGGTACAACCTGCTCCAGCAAGTCCTGCCTAATATGAGCCAGGCCAGGCTGGGTGGCTGCTCTCTCTCATTGCCTCCTGTCTGAGGATGGGGCTTGGGAGGTCACTGTGGGGACTGTGGACGTGGATATAGGGCAGTGGACTGAAAAGGAAGCATCCGGCAGAACCTGACAAACTGCTGTATGTGCCCTGCCAGCGTACGCATTTGGGCAAGATGTATTTAAAACAAACAAACAAAAACCATCCATAAATAAAAACAAGAAACAATTCTGTAATTTGCGTGATTCTGAATTTCCCATGAAGTATGTACTGTTTGATTAGCTTTTACTGTGAAGTGACTTCTGCTTCTCGCTCTCACCTTCCCAAAGGCTTTGGGAAAAGCTGTCTGCCTTGATGACCTACTTCTGTTTCTCCTCCTTCCCGATGTAGCTGTCCCTTGTACTGCTGTGGCCCGACTGACTTCTTTGAGGCTGTCCATTCTGCAACACAAACGATCCCCAAGTGGGGCAAGGCCTGCAATGCTCCTGCAATGCCATGTGTCTCCTTCAGAGCAGGGAAATCTGCTGCGCTTGGGCGATGAGCCCTCCTTGCTGGTCTTCACCATGAGCTTTGAGAGAGGGGCAGGAGGGATTTTAATCAGGGGCTTAAAGCCAGGCTGTAAAGTTGCCTCACTGGTAGCTTTGTTGGGTGACTGTGATTATTTCCTCCTTTTTTTTCGGTTCCTTGCCAATAATTTAGGAAGTGTGTGATTAGCTTGAGCTCTTTTTTTCTGGAAAACCAACGTATAGTTTAGTGGGCGTTCATTAATTTTGGCTTTTATCACAGCTGCTCCTGCATCTCATACCCTCGAGTTAGATGCTGTAGCATTAGCTATATTTGTAAATATAACTTATATTTATAGTGTAGTTGTATTTGTAAATGAAAGCCACTGTGGAATGCTACTGTAGCCATAACAATTTGCAATTCCTAACTCCTAGATCATGTGAGTAAACTTGGCAAGGATTGCCTGAATGCAATAAAATGGGTTAAGGATTGCCCAAGTCCTATTTATTTTCTCCCTCTCAAATGGAATTTAATCCAGAGAACCCAGGAGATCCTGATTTACACTCTTTTGCCTCAAGAGTGTATGCATGTGCCTGTCACATTAACCAACTTCTTCCCGTGCACCCCAGCAAACAAAAGAAATGCATTTGGTCTGCATATTCAGCAGATCCATACAGAAAAGAGGAACAAGTGCATTGCCTTCAGCTGCAAATCCAGCCCCAAAATGGGAAACGGGAGCCTAGAATGAAGCTCTTGAGTCACAACCTTCACACCCTAACGCAGGGAAAAGCGGAGCCAAGACAAGCTCTGGAAAAGCTCCCCACGCTCAGAAGAGGCCACCACGGCGCAGCAGCAGTGCCCGGCCCCGCGGAGGGCCTTGCAGCTCCATCACGTGCGGCTCCGTGTCGCACTGGGACAGGAGCCGCTGTCCCAGCCTGAGCTCCGCGCGCTCCGCAGGCCTGCTGACTTTGAGACCATGTGGAAAAAGTGACTTTCTGTCTCTTCTGGGGTGTCTGGGCGAAACACAACCTACAATAAAAATATAAGCTGTGACAGCAGACGCATAACTGTGCGATAGCTAACACTTTCCTCTGGCGGCTTTTGCCCTCTGTGGGCACCGAGACGGTACGTGGCAACATTTGCATATCCACGCACCTCAAAACAGAGCTTCTCTCCCTGATGTCTAAACTTTCCCCTGTGAATTTGGGCACTGCTGTCGGTCGTGCTCGTACATGGTGTTCTGCCCCAGAAAACGGTGCCTCCGTCGTGTTTTGCAAAAGGGATGTCGATTTGCCAAAACAAATGAAGGGCAGAGGAATGCCTGACTACTTTGTTTTCATTTTATGTAACCTTTACAATATCCGCTTACAGCATCTCCCAGATAAGCAGGTGGCATGCCAAAAAAATAGAATAGTTAAAACTTCTGATGATCTCATCTGATCTCTCTGCTTTAAACAAGGTGCTTTTTGATGCTTTACTAGACATGACATCAGGGTTTCCTGCTCCGCTTCTTCGGCGCGTGGGGAGAGCCGGCTGCTGCGGGCCCTGCAGCCGGGGTGACGAGCAGGGCCCTGGGACTCTGGGTCTTCCTGCAACACAGACCATTCTCCCTCCTTGCTCTGAAAATGAGCAGCGGTGGAACCAGTTTTCATACTCTTACTCCTTTTGTTGAAGAAAAGCCTTTCCTTGCAAAGCACAGGTGCATGTGGGGAGCTGTGGGTGCTACAGGACTGCTGGCCCACAGGATGCCCGGGAACTGGGAGTTTGGGGAGGGAGCTCCTGCCCTGGGCACGGGGCAGCCCGTCCTCGGGGAGCAGCGTGGACAGGGGCTGCCAGAGCGCAGAGGAGCTGCTACCTGGCAAAGGGAAATGGTGAAAGTGCTCGGTGTCTGCAATCATCTCCGCAACAAAAGGACTAGATATTGTTGGCTGGTGCATAGCCTCGGGTTATCTTCTTATCTAGACCAAGGCAGGAAACTATAAGATTTACAACTGCACATAAGAAACAGCAATTGCCCACCTAATCTGCAGGCTAGATTAGTGCAATCTATTTTCCTTGGGGTGTAACCCTAAGCGATTCAAAGCCAGCAGGGCAGAGCAGCTTATACATGGGCTAAGCAGGTTAGGATACGGAGAACATGATGCACTAACGCTCTGGATTTGGTAAATGGAGGGCAAAATGGAAACTTTCTGCCCTGAGAGCTCTGAGCAGCCCTGTCCCATTTGGCAGACTTATTTCCATGCCTGGAGAACAGCTGTGTTGCTCTGCAAATCAGCAGGTGCAAACCCACCTCACCTGAGTAGCTGAGGGGCTACACATCGGGAGAGAGCTTTTTTTTCCCCATATATAAGGGCAGTGCATGGAGTTCTTGCTGCTGGTTGTAGACTGTATGGATCTTCTTTGGGGGCTTGCTGCAAGACTTGTGGCTTTAAGCCTAGGGATTCCCCATTCAGGATGTGAACTGTGTTTCCCTGTGGACTGTGAATCCTCCTTTTTGGTGGAGCTGCACGGCGTGTGTTTGGTGAGTCTGGTGGAGTGTTAGATGCTGTAGTGTTGTATGCTTTAGCAAGCATCTTGATGATAGAAGTGTCCTGTGAAGTGTGGCTAAGCTCTAGGTGTTTGCTGAGAGGGCTACAATGTTTTTTTTTTTTTCTCTAAAGCACTTGCTTGTGCCTGGCAGTGAGACCAAGTCAAGGTATTTACAAATGAGGGTTTGCTCAGTCTTTGTTTGGTGCCTAACTAGGTGTGCTCCTTGCCCAGGACTGGGGCTTTGAGGAGCTTTTATGGTACAAATGGGGCATGCTTAAAGCCTTGCTGTTTGTTCATGCTGAGACAAGCTTCCTATCTTTCAGAGCCTTTTGGTTGCTGGGCTACACTTAATAGGATGAGGGCTTTTTTTTTTCCCCTCCTTTTTTTCCCCTTGAACCACCAAGCTGGCAAGCTCTCTGAGAGAGACTTGTAATTAATGCTAGATGGGGTGGAAACTGGGCCGGCTGCTCAGGCGCGGGGCTGGCAGGGCCCGCTTCGGCCTCGGAGAGCCCTAGTGAGACCCCAAAGCCCCCGTGAACGTCCGCCCTTGCAATGGCTCCGCGGGCGCGTGGGAGCTGTGCCCCCACGTCAGCGCTGCGGGGCCGCCTGCCTCGCGCCCGCGATACGCGTGCGGCACCGCTGGCCTGCGAGCGTCCTGCCGGCCGGTTTCCTCAGGATGTCGGAGGAGAGGCCAGGCCGGCTTCTCCTTAAAAGCTGCCTGGAGGCTCCTGCTGGGGGGTGTGCCTGAGGTTCTGGGACCTGCCTCATCTTCTGGGCCTTGTGTGTCTTCTTGTGCAGAGCTGCAACTTTTCCCAGCGAATAGCTCTGCTTTCTTCTCTGGAGATCTTCAAGACCCGCTTGGATGCGGTCCTGTGCCACGTGCTCTAGGTGACCCTGCATGTACGGGGGGGTTGGACTAGATGACCTCTAGAGGTCCCTTCCAACCTTAGGCATTCTGTGATTCAGTTCAGAAGGTCCTGTTAAAGCAGCCCCAGACCTAACTTAGGGTTCCCCTGCTTTAAGTGTGTGCAACTTGTGTTTTTCCCCCTGCAACCAGGTTGTTTTCCTATGAGCTATGCGCAGTGTGGTGGAGTGCAGTTTCCTCTTAGTGTCTCCCTGATGAACAGCACAGTGCTAGTTGCCCAACTCCTGAAGAAGCAGGCTGTGCCGAGAGTCCTTTGCCTGTGATTTTCCAACCTCCTCTGAAATCCTCTCAAAAATACTTTATTTGCCTGACTAGAAGCTGCTAGCTGTGACTATGCTGCATGCACATCACCCTGAGTGCCGTTGATGAGGAAGGGACATCCTGCTTTTTTCTCCTTTTTAGGGATGCCTATTAGCTGTAGGTCTCTCCTGCATTGGCCTTGAGTCTCCACATGGTGTTTTCAAGTCTGTCTGACACTTAGTGTTCTGGGAAGATCCCAGTAGCAACACGGGTATCCTTGAGCCTCTCCCGTAGCTGCAGGGTCAGTGGGTGCTGCAGCTGTTGGGTGCCTTGGCCATTTGGTCGGAGTGCTGCTGCTGGTGGCCCTGGGCCCCTTTGCAGCGCGTAGCACATGGCATGGGACAGGCCTCTTCCCTCCTGTTCCCCACTTTTAACTCTTGCCTTGTTTCTACTTTTAAGCAGAAACCCTCAAGTATAAAATAGTTTCAGATGTAATCAAATTTCTAGGATTTTTTCTTCTCAAGGGGAGCTTCCAGAAAAAAAAATCAGCGTAGGGAATGTCCTGCTCATCTAATGCCTTCATGGGGGTGTCGCTCTAACACGTGTTGGTGCCCCCAGCTGCCTCGGCTCCTCATGCCGGCGAGCCCTGCCAAGTGGCTTCCTCATGCCCCCGGCTGGGACAAAGGCTTGGTTGTTGTTTTCCGTTGATAAACCGGACACTTAACCGCTTCGCCTCCCCCTTCCGTGCCATGCGGCAGCCCTAGCTGGTGCCTGTTTGCTCAGGCTCCTGTCCCGGGGCTTGCGGCACGGTCCCTGGGGCGGGTGCTCGGGCTTTGCAAAGCGGTGGGTGTTGCGCGAGTCGAGGGGCCGCCCGGGCCCTCTCCTTCCCTGGGGGGAAAGCGCTTCCCGCAGCACCGGGAGCCTCCGGACTTCCTGCTCCGCGCATCCTGCTCTGTCCCGGATTAGCGTGATTTGCATGTTTAAAGGGGCTTCACTGGGGAGCCAGGGATGTGTCTGAGGGCCTGAATAGCTGTGTGAAGCCGCGCTGGCTCCCGGGGCCTCTGGCGTGACCCGCGGAGCAGGGGAAAGTGAGGACATTGCTGCGGCCCTGACTGTTTGCACCGGCCGCTTGCAATTCCGCCCTCCCACTGGCTGCGGCAACCGGCCCGAGTGTCACCTGGCCCTTTTATTTTCTTGCTCTCCCTCCAGTGAGGCCGTATAACAAGTGGAGGGTGAGAGGAAGGAGGAGGGGGTATGAAGGATCCATAATAAAGGTGACACCATTAAAGATCCCATTTGCTGCAGGAGAGACCCCAGGCAGGTCCCTGGGAGCTGGTGTGCGTGAGGTCTTTGGGAGGTGTTTTTCTGAAGCCGCCTTTAAAAACAAAACAAACAAAAAAGCCCTGTCTGGCTTTCCGCAGGGCCTCGCTCGCTGATAAGCGTCCTTGCTGTGGACCAAATTAAAATGAAGACAGCGTCCCACAGGCAGCATTTGATAAGTCCTGTTGGGAAAACTCCCCCCTTTCCAATTTCTTGGTGCCTGGGAAAGCCGTTTTTTAAATCACACACACACACCCCAAAAAAAAAAGTTTGAATCATTGCACGGAGTCACTGGCCCCGCTGAGGGGGCTTTTTCTCTCTTCTTAAGAACAGACCATGCACAAAGCCAGATGGTTCCCGTCTGCTGGCTTTATTCAATGCACTTCCTCCCACAGACGGGAGCCCTTTTGCCCTCCTCCCACCCCCCTCTTTCAAGCAGCCACCACTGGGCCTTTCTGTTCCGCGCCTGGAAATAATCTTTTATTGCCCAGTTGTTCGGAAGTGACCTTTTGCCCTTGATTAGATAGCACCAGGCTCTATCACCGGATTGCTTTTGAGCTGGCAGTTGCTTTTTTGTGTCCGCTGATCCGGTGTCAGGGAGAACAATGCGCGGCTTTGCAAAATCCCAGGCCCGCGCGGGCCCCATGCGGCCGCGCTGGGGGTAGGGAGGCCCGGCCTCGCGGAGCGCGAGGAAGCGGGAGAAAACGTTTCCCTTAATAAACTGCAAAACAAATGGCGAGGGGGGGAGGGGGCTCTTTCTGTTGCCTTTTCAATACACATCCATCCCGCGTGTTGCGGTGAGTCCCTCTGAGGCGCTTGCTGCTCATCTGTGGAGATGAGCCAAGGCTTCTCCCTCTCCTGCTTCTCCAGGGCCTCCATGTGGATGTGCAGGCAGGTGAACCAAAGCCTGCCAAGGCACCGGGACTCCCAAACCGGTTGGTCGGCTCTCCTTTGGCCTTTCAACCACCAGTGTGGTGAGGTGCTTGTGCCCTGGGGTGCCTCTCCGTCCCCAAAAACAAGTTTGGATGCAGCGGGTAGAGGCCTTCTGGTTATCTATAGATGGAAAAGGGTATACATGGGGGGAAGTTCTGTAGAGTGCAATAAGAAAAATGGGTTTCTACAGAAATTTTTAAAGAGTCTCTACAATTGGTTGCAGGTTGCACTTAACACACGGAGCATGCTCTAATGTTATTCTTCTATTAAGCATGAAACGGGTCTACTTGGAGAGCTAAAAAAGCCTTCTTTTCATGAAGAAATAGGTAAACTAGCATCAGTTTTAAGCTTAAAATCCACCCCCTACACAAACAAAACCCACCTTCCTGCTACCCTGCTGTGTCCTCTGAACTGACATAGGGATGGCAGGAGAAAAGCTGGCATCTTGCAGGTCACTCGGTGATCCAAAAGCTATAGCTGAGGCTTTTCTGAGTTGCATTTTCAACATGTGTTCAGGATGGCTTAGTCCCAAGCAGTTTAGCACAGTAAAACAAAACCCTCCATCTGGCTTCCAGTCCTGTAGAAGTTAAAGGAGGGATCACCTTTTTGTGCCTTTTAAGAAATCCTGAGGGAATTTTCCTATTGGGTTGCCCCCCAATATACAATTTTGTAGGAGTTTTCTCTAGGGGAGAACTTGTTGATTTCAGTGAGCCCTTTTTTACTGGTATGTGCTGTTTATACACGTAAATTAATGATCTCTCATATATGTCCTAGTTCTCAAGCCAGGAACAGCCCAAGCTAGTTATTAGGCAAACACAGTTGCAACCTGCTTTTACCAGAATTTTGCTGCTCAAAAAGCTAGTTACCTGTATGCTCTATCCCCAAAATGAGCATGTTAATGTTGTTCTTGTGGGTTGCTAAGACAGATTAGGGAAGGTGAAGCAAGTGAGTACTCAGGTGAACAGCATCACAGGAAAATTTGGCAAGTAAATAGTTGTTCTGCCTTTGGAAGAGGACTAGTGTTGTGTAGTAAGTCCTAAAATATGTGATGGAATATGAAGAAAGTCAAGGAACTTCTGACTAGGTGTACATAATATGAGGCTGAGATATGAAGCAAAAATGTCTGCCTGATCACATAATGGAAGATTTACAGTGTGCTGTGTGATGCATATGGGTAGCTTCAATACTTTATGTAAAAGAACCACCTATTCATCTTCATAGTCTTTCAAAAATACCCATGAAAAATATTTGATTTTACTTTTGTGGGAGTAATTGTAGCCTTAGGGTGTGAGGTCTTCTGCTTAGATCAAATCATATCTTTATAAGTATAATCACTTAGAATTAATAAAACACTGTTATTCAAATGAAGTATCTCTGAAGATTACAAATTTACTGCCAGATATGGGATCGGATTGCTGTGTTAGCATGGGTGGGAGATGGGCTCAAGGCTGCATCTTCTGAGTCTGTGGAATCTGGGCTTCCTTTGTGTGTTGGGACCACATTAGTGACTCGGGTTTCCAGTGTGATCCTTTTTCAGCAGTTAAGTCTCAGTGATGGAGTAACTGGTGCTTGGCAGGTGATGCTAGAATGAAAAATAAAACTGTTGTGTTTTTGTTACATTTCTCAAGCTCTAAAAAGCCAGAAATATAAATCTTAAGTTCTTAAACTTGCTACTTAAGCTTGTTGGTTTCACCCTTGTTCGGAGTCATAAGACTTCTTCCAGCAGTGAATTTTGCTTTTAATTCTTAATGTCTTAGGTATTTCCATCACAGACCTGTCCATTGAAAAGCCATCTTTGAACAGTAGCAAATACCAAAATATTTGTATATGTTCAGTTGTGCTGCTTTGTTAGGTGTTAGCTTGAGTATAGGTGAGAGGCAGATGTATTAACTGTAGCTTTTGAGGCTAAGGGAGATGGTTCAATTAGCAGCAACTGAGTTCTAGTGCCTGTGTTGCCTGCACTGCACCTGTATCTTTGGGTTATAGCTGGAGTAATGATTGCTGCTTTAGCTTTTTCTCTACCTTGCGTAAGTTATTGCTCTTAGGAGTTTTAATCTTAATATTTTCATTTGGAAAGAACCAGTAGTTTGGTTTAAATTGCCTTTCTGTAATATTTAATTTCTGCAAGTCCTGGATACTTTTGTGATGAGAATCTGATGAAGAACAGTTATAGGAAAATTCATGCTAGCATATTTATTTTAATTGTTTCCACTTGTTATCTTTTGTGTGGGTTCACTGATAGTAGCATGATAGTTAATAATATGACAGTAGAAGGAACTTCAGAGTATTATCAACTTCTTTCAAACTTAAGTCATGACTTTTTATCAAATGGAAAAAATACACCTCAGTATACTATATCTAGTTCTCAGTGTAGTATATCTGGTACAAATCGTCCTATATAGGAACCCACGAATGTGTAATGAAGGGCTATTTCCACTTACTAATGCCTCTGCCACAATTATCAGCCAATAAGATGCCTGTGACTGTTTTTAATGTTGTTTTTAGCTATCTGTTCACATTTTCAGATTTTTTCCACAGATAGTGGTAAGTCTGTACCCACTGACTTCATCTCGTGGGCCCCTAGGCTGGGCTGCAGCCTCCTCTCCTGGTTTGCCCTTGCAGAAAGGGTCCTCAGTGTGTGGGCACTCAGGCTGCAGCTGGGCCACGGGAGCTGGCCAGGGCTGCAGCAAGCAGCAATGTGGCCTCTGCTGAGGGCTGCCCTGCGCCGTGTGCCCTCTCCTCGTGGCCGCTGGGATAATGTGCTCATGGAGGGAGTCCTCTTCCAGCCCAGGGATAGGGGGTTGCTCATACTGCGCATTGAAGCTTAGCTTCTTCCTGAGATGGCATGCCTCTTTACAGGGGTTGGTGCTTGCTTGCACAGTTGTGGTTCCCACCTTGCTGCTTCCCGATGGTGAGCGGAGTCACCTGCTCTTGGCTCTGGGTCACACTCACCATGTGCTTCCTATGGCTTCAGAACAGCAGCCTTAGCGTGAGCTTTGCTGGGCCAAGCCTGCTGCTGAAGCTCTGCTGCTATGTGCTCCCTAACTCTACTATTTCTCTGGAGAACTTCAAGCCATGTCCTTCTTAGTGCATGACCTGCTATTTCTCCTCAGTTTTTAGGGATGTGCTGCTGGTCATGGCTGTGGGCTGTTCTTCCTCCTTGTCTAGAAAATGCTTGTGCTTGTGTGGAAATGGTTTAAATTGAGCTGCTAGTTCCTTCTTTGACACTTGGCTCTGCTACTATTCCCTGCTTGTCCCTCCTACATCCAAACTCATTTTCATTTTGGATAAGTTATAGCTTGGCCCCATGCTGATGCTGTTGCTTGGTGCTGCCATGCTGCCTGGCCTGGTCCTGCCAGCCCCAGCCCAGTGCAGCCTGAGCTGTGGCCGTGCATCCTGTGGTTGCTCAGCACAGAGGAAATGGCTGTGCATCTAACTGGGAAGCTTAAGGGAAGTGTGGGATTAATTATTTTATTTCAACTGTGCAGACTTCAAATATTTTCCTTGATGGCTTGTTTGTTTGGTTCATTTTTCTCTTACAGTACTCTAGGGAGGCGGAATATGAGACAGAGTGTTCTGCTGGCTTGAAATGTTTTTGTCTTCAAGAATCTTTCTAACTTTTTGCTATGTTAGAATCTGTTGCCTGGAAGAATCAGCAAAATATTAAGACCCTCTGAACCTCAGCTGCATACAGTAGAAGAAGCTTTAATAAAGATGATACTTGAAATCATTTCACATACTTCAGGACATGCATGCATATGGTGGGAGACAGGAAATGAGTTAATTCTCTATATTTCTAACTTGTTCCTTCTGCAGCACTGTTTGCCTGGGAAGACAATGATTCCCTTTCAGTCTAGTTTTTTTCCCTTTCAAAGAACTGGGATTTAGTCAATGGGACTATTTACATGCACAATGCGAAGCATATGCAGAAGTGCTTTCAGGATTGTGGCCTTTTATCATTGCAGAAGCAGCGCTGTTTTCCGGTCTCAGATGAACTTGTCATTTTAGAACTTGTACTAAACAAAATAAAGTCACTGTAGGCACATAATCTGCATTAAGAAAAGCAAGCTTTAAGAAGTTTTGCAGGTGCTGGGACTTTTATTTAATATTTTTTGAGCAGGAAAAAAAAGAAGTGTTGTCCTTTAGTGTTAAAACATAAATGTACTGAAATACAATGGATGATGTTGTAATAAAAGTAATGATGTAATAAAAGTAAAACAAAATGAGATTTGTGAAGGTGATGGATTTTCTTAGCTTCAGCTTTTTTCATGTCTATGTGTGGGGGCATTACAAACACTACAGTGTACTCTTTAATTGTTTGCTATATGGCTTAGTTTGCTCAACAGCAAGAACACAATAAGCAAAGCATCCCCCCTTCTCTGCTGTTTAGCCTAATACCTTTGATTTTCTTGTTTAGCCAGATTAACCAAGGCACTTATCTTTTGTAGTCACCAAAATAGACAGAATAAGACAGCTGTGACAGGAAGCTTGCTTATCAAGATATATGGTAGAAATAGCTGCAACTGCCAGCTGATCTTGCAGTGTCTGGGAGCAGCTAGACTTCGCTTAGTGCTCTTCATCTCTTAAAGCTCCTTGAGGTGAGGAAAGCTTTGTTTCAACAAAACTTTTCCATTTAACTTTCAGGTTGCGAATACCATACTTGAACTGCGCTGGTATCTATTTCCAAGGGCTTGTGCTTCCCTTGGGTGTTCAGGCAGGACTTCTCAGTGGGTAAAAAAATCAAGCCTAAGACAGGCTAAAAGTTACTGGCTTCAGGAATGTCACACTAAGTTTCCCATTGTAGGAGCCTCCTGCCTATAGCACCAGCCCATCTCCCACTGCAAAACCCCCAAGCATTCAAAATAAAACTGAGAAATCTGTCTTTGGCTCTCTGCTCCTTCCTGCAAGCAAGGACTCTATGGTCTACTCCTTGTGCAGCACTGAGTGCTTTTTGAAGGCTAAACAAATAACAACCCTATCAAAATAAACCAATATAAATGGTAGCAAATAAAAAAGGAACACAATACAGTGCTCCTTTGCCTGACTGTTTCTATGAAGTCAGCTCTTAATGCTATTGCCTTTATAAGATTTACATAAATTAGTCATCATGTTTTATCATTTTCCTTTTACATATGTATGCCTATTAGATGTGTGTGAAAAAAAAGTCACGAGTATCAGAGGTCTATTTGCATTAGAATTTCCAGTGGAAATGTCAAGTATGACCTTTCCCTTGTCCGGGTGGCTAATCCCATTTGAAATTCCTGCCATGCTCCTATGGAGGGTCAGTGTGCTTGTGAATTGAGCAGCTGCACCTGCCGCAGCCCCCTGCTCCTCCTCTGCCTCCCGGAGCTGGTCTGACTGGAGCCGGCAGCCTGTGAATCCACTCCGATGCTCTGCCCGACCTGGACCTCGGTGTGCTGCCATGTGCACCCTGAGTTGTGCACAAAAATGCTTTTGTTGTAGTTGTCAGGTTGGTTTTGGGGGACTTGGAGCAAAAGCACAGCCTGCAGATGACTGCTTGCTTTCAGATAGAGCAACAGCCATTAGGAGCCCAAGATCTAGGAGAGAAAACAGATGCTTTTCTCATCTTGAAAGAAGAAAGTGGGAGTTGAGAAGTGTGCTGCCTCATAACACCTAGTTTATTGGATAAGAGCTGTCCTTTATGACAACTGACTTTTTTCCTCTATTGTGACAAATCAATCTGGATACCATGAACAGGTGCAAACAGGCAGGATCACCAAATGCGCTCTGCTCCTCAAAGATGATGCTGAAATAACCTAACTCTGTTTTGTTATTGCGCGATTGTGTTGATGACTTCCCATTGCAGGAAATGCTTGGGTATTAACAGGAAAACTGGTCTTAGATTATAATGTTACTCTACCTACCATAGTGACTTCTAATCTCATTATATGATGAGAGGATTTAGAAATAAAATTTCCTGTAATTTATGAGAATAAATTTTATAACCTTGCTTATCTCTAATTATATTTTATTATTTTTTAGATGTTTATTTAAATATTTACATTGGGGAAATAACCATCAGAGATTAAGTTCTTGTTTCCTGTAGTAATGTGGATATTATCAGTTTATGGCTCCTTTCTGAACCAGCCCTCAGTCAAGTGATTTTCTATCAGACTGGAGCTGTATGGGCAAGAACAAGAGCCACTGGTGTCCTTGCAATCAGGTCCTGACATTGGAGGCAGTAAGGCCAGTTCCTGGGCCTCCTTGGTCTTCTTATAAAATCTATGAAATAAGGGTAATACCCATACATCAGGCCTCTTCCATTGGGTATTTCCTAGTTTTTTTGTCCAAGTGGCAGCTTGTATGCCACTGGCTAGCTTTAACTGGTCTGGTATGGCTGTCGGTCAGTATGAAAATGCGCTGCAGGAGCTCCCTGCCTCAGGAGTGTGATCTGTGAGCGATGGCACTCGGAGCAGGGGGCCGAAGCCTTCGGGTCCTGCTTGTTTAGCAGTGAGGGGAGGTGCCCGAGGGGTTCAGCGAGGGGGCTGGCCTTGCTGCCACGAGGTGAGGTGGGAGGCAGCCTCAGCAGCAGCAGCCTGCGCCTGCCTCTCAGCCCTCCTGGCCGCGATGGGGCCGTAACGCTGGCAGGGTGTTAGGAACAGTGCTGGGGCGTGAGGGATGCAGCGCTCTGCACAGGGCAGCCTCCTCCTGCTGCTCTTCTGCAGCCTTCAGCATGCGGGTTAAATTGTGCTGGAGTGCACAAAGCCGGCAGGCTTAAATTACTGCACGGTAGCAGGATGTTAGTTCGGCATGACAAAAATTGACCACTAGGTCAACTTGAAGTATTCTTTCCTTTTCTGTACAAGAGAACCGTCTTCACACTGGGCCTGATTGAAATGGGTCCCAATGCCTTTTAGTGTTCCCAGGGTTATGGAATAAGCACTCATCTTACAGTAAGTGTTTTGGAGGATCATTAGCATTCTGTTTTGAGCATAACCTTCAGCTCTTCCTGAGGAAGTGACGTGTACTGACAAATGAAACATGTTTATCTGTCATTCTTTTTTAAAAAAAGAAAGCTACATAATAAGAAATATGTTTAACTGGAAGGTGACTCAGTATATGACAGGTGGGATGCTGGCTACATATTTTCCTTAAGGAGTGGTAAAAGATGACAGGAACAAATCTGTCATGTCCTACTAGGGTGTGTATGTGGGTAATATGAATCAATATCAAACATGGAGACTATGGGGGCTGGCTTTGAATTCAGTGCTTCTAAGCCACTGGGGTTAATGCTGAGGTCTTTTTAGGCACTCACCTGCCCTAATGCCTTTTTCTTAAAACAGTCCCTTTGGGTTTCAGCAGTTATTTTTGCCTGATGTGCAAATGAGCCTGATGAAGATTAAGTCCACTGAGTGCAATGCTAAATATTCCTTGGGCTGCAGGGGAAGTTATCTTTTGTCAGGCCGCCTGGTCTGTGATTTTTTTTCTGAAAATGGAGCACAGTCTAGAAATGACTATTTATTGTCTCCTAACATCAGTTTTACAGTAAAGAACACTGCTTGCCTCCCTGGGGAGCCCTAAAGCCTGCTGCCAGCAGTGCACCTGTAGGAAAGTCTGGGAAGGCTGGATACACCAATTCTTTCCTCCTTGTTTCTTTTTTCCCCTTAAGGCTAGATGTGTTGTAATTTGCAATCTGTATTGTCAGCTACACAGGCCATAGGGTGAGAATAGTCACCTTAACTGCATGCTAGGAGGCCACAGCTGCAGTAAAACTTTGGGGAATATTGGCACTGTTTTTTAAAGCCCTCCGACTTTGATTATCACTGTCAATTTTCCAGTCCTTCCTATGGCTTTCTGATGCAAAGACCGAAAAAAGGAAATACTTCTGAAAAGTTCCAATTACTTTTAGACTCCCTATTCCCACCTCTGGGCTATTCTGTACCAGACCACTTTCCTCTTAAGTGAGGAGCTGGACACTAGTTATAGCAGTCATCTTTTTCCTGTGCTTGCTTGAGCCCTGTGGTGGGCTCAGCCTTCTGCTGCCCAGTGATTCCCATGAGCTATTAGGAGTTTTCCCTGTATTGGTTCCAGCCAGCCCTTTCCAACAAGGTTGATGCAGAGCGCTCACTTTGGCCTTCACCCTCCTGCAGGTGCTCTCCTGTGGTTCCAACTCTCACTGAGCACACTTCCTGACATAGGAAGTGCAACATCTCCTGGGAGGACTTAGGTGCTCTCCATGCTGCACGTTGTGTCTTTTCCAAGCCCTGTGCTGACACAAGGGGACTGAATTTTTAACTAGAAGGGGAGCAAAAAAAAAAAAATCAGCACAATCCTCTGAGGTAGCAAGCAGAGCCTCTGAAATAAAACCTTTCTGTTTATTAATGGCTTTCTGTAGCTTTCTCAGGCTATGATGCAAGCTGAAAACATTTTTTTTTTCCCCTAAGATAACCATTTCCAATGGCATGAACTACTTGGGTTAATATTTTAAATTAGATCATAAATGCTCTCTAATGTTACATTGCTAGTAAAAGCTTGGCAATATATCAATTAATGATTGGGACATGACACTGATTGTTTTTAAGGAAAAAGGAGGGTAAACCAGGACCATAAACAATCTTTATAGTATGAGGGCTGAGGAGAAATAACTTAATATTCAGAGGCATACCATTATGCCTGAGCTGCATCTCTGCCCTTCCTGCCTCCTTGCTGCCTTTGCCTTAGCCTGCTCTGCTGTCCTCAGGTGTGTTTCAGAAGTTGTCTGAAAAGGCCAGATGCAGCTCTCCGGCCTGGGGCATTTTCTCTTGGTACAGGGATGGTATAATTTCCCTCAGGAATTTTGATTGCTGATATCTGAGGAAATAAGGGGGCTAGCTAGTTTGCTGTTGTGCCCTGTCTATCAGGGCTTTTTCAAACAGTTGAAAACAGACTTGCCTCTGTGCTAGCTCCTAACACTTGCTGAGGCTCTGAGCGACAGATGTTGTATCTGGCTCTGGCAATCTGCGTGATCTGCAGCAAGAGTCTGTGTTGAGTAGACTTTGCCTTCACAACTACTTTTTGATAAATACGGGCTAATTCTCCCCTTGGATCACTGTGAGACTCCCCGCATCTAGGGGAAAAACCCAATAGTTTTGACCTCAAAAGGGTTAAGGCCTAATCTGTTAATTCCATTTTCCAGATGGAGAGACTGAAATGTTCCTTGAAGTCACAGCAGACAGCTGGTGGCAAATACCTGCTTAGTAGTGCAGGTTCTGTCTCCATTTGTTTCCCAAAGGAGAAACAGGCAGTAACAGCCTGTCCTGGCATAACATCGTTCTCCAACTCTGTCCAGGCAAGCAAGCCTTTGGACTGTGCAGGGGTTACTCATGTATTCAGTGTCTTATGGGTTAGTATCTTTTGGGTCGGTATCTTCTTGAAAGTCTGCAAAATATTTTTTCATGTGGGTTAAAGAGCACCTCTGTACTTCCAGAATTTAGGTCCAAAGCTGTACCTGACACAAAATACTTGACAAATGGTGCTAAGTGCTAGGTAAAATAAATACTAGATGGCTTGACAAGTAGGTTTTTTTAAAGTTTCTGTATTTTATATTGCTGTGATTTTAAACATATGTGGCTATAAGCTTATCAGATTTCCAAAAATGAACTTTCTATAAAAATCACACTGGGCCCCTCAGCTGTGTTTTCCTCTATTATTTATAGACAAATTGAAAACAAATGTTCTTCTCTTTTTTCAAAAACAAAAAGCACAATGAAATGAAAACAGCTGTCAGAATGTGCTTTTCCTCCAAAAGTCATCTGCAATACAAAGTAAATCGGAGCTTATTTCCTTTAATCTGAAGTACATTCGCATTTAATGGTGGTTTCAGTGACAATTCAAGTGGAAGCTGAAGGGAAAAGTGTCAAGATTGTTGCAATGGGGTGAAAAGGGTGGTCTGTTTAAAAATAAGTCCCAATTAACTGCTGTCCACAAACTGAGCAGGAGTTCTTTTTATTTTTCGGTCTGCAGCTGGGTTTTGTTTCTGGGTAGATATAACTGTTTTGGATTTTGGGCCAGAATATGCAGCCCAAGGAAGTGAGGCAAAAAAAAAAAAAATTACCCAAATGCAT
This sequence comes from Crypturellus tataupa, assembly GCA_034781795.1. Taxonomy (NCBI): domain Eukaryota; kingdom Metazoa; phylum Chordata; class Aves; order Tinamiformes; family Tinamidae; genus Crypturellus; species Crypturellus tataupa. The sequence goes on from JAWLRI010001005.1 coordinate 217,273, forward strand.
CAGTAAGATCTTGTTAAAAATGGCTTAATTCTTCTCTCTTTTTTCCTTTCTCCCTCTGCTCGCCTTGGCAGAGAAGGATATCAAGGCTTACTGACAGTGCCCTTGCTTCTTTCCCTCCCGTTTCATCCTATGACACATCCTGACTAAGCTAATGAGCCTGTTCTCATGAATAAGGCTTGTTACGAGATCCGGCGCACTGTTAGTGCTCCTTGTGTGCAGCCTCACTGAAGCAGAACGCGGCTCTTCCTATTTTGCTGTATTTTCTCTGAATCTGTGGCAAAGCTCTTAGCAAAGAAAAAAAAAAAAGGCTCAAAGGGCCTTTCTTGCACACCACAGCTGTGCAGTAGTATCCTCTTACAAGATGTGTGAAGAGGATTCCTTGGCTATTAGAAGAATAGGGACACAAAACTAAGGGATTGATATAGCTTGGTCCAGGTTCATGCTTATACAAGTTAGAAGGAGTGAGGTGTGTTCCCCGCTTCCAATTCTAATGAACGCTGTGGATAATAAGTAAGGCCTGATGCCTGGAAAAATGCTAAATCCATTCTGTAGGCATGGTGTCCCTGTGTGCTGGAGGCCTCCTACCTCTGGGACTGCGATTATAGTGACTCAGTTCAGGCAGTCTCTCACGAGGTGGGACAGACCCTCTTGCCTCCTGTGTGCATGCACAGGTGATGCTGTACTGCATGTATGTACGTGCCTATCTTTCTGCTCTGACATAACCGACATGGCCTGAGCCTTGGTCTCTGTTTAGGTCAAGGAGAAGGATGTAAAATAGAGAGAAAGGTAAGAGCAAAGAGGGGGCTCTGTCCTGCAGAGTAACATGCATGGCTTAGTAAGCGGGTCCCATTCAAACAAAACATGTGCCTTACAGGGATTGAATGCAAACTTATGTGCACAGGAACAAGTATAGACTTTGAATTCCCAGTGGGAGCTCTATCTCATAAAATGTCTGAGGAAAAAGATTGGGTCTCAGAAGGGGCAAAGTGTTAATGTTGAAGTACAAACAGCACAGCAGCGAGGTGGGATAAACTGCATTGGTGAGGCTGGCACTGGAGCACAGCACATGTGCTATTTGCTGTGGTTTAAGAAGATGTTAAAAGATAAGAGTATAACAAAGCTTGAAAGCTAGCTTGAATGCTTGAGTCATTTATATTGGCATGTGCATATATAAATGTATTATATATGCACCTTTGAGATATACAGAGAGACAGGTTAAGCTTTCAATCTAGTTTATCAATGCAAAGGTTGAGCGACTTGATTACAGTGCTTAAGCTCCTTTGAGGGAAGGAAATAGGTACTAAAGTACTTGAATTTAGCAGGCAGAGGCACAAGGCAGAATTTGTAACCAAAAAGGTTAGGCGTGTATCTTCAGGAGGTTTAATAACTGCTGTAATAAACTACTGAGCAAAGTGGTAATTTTCCCAGCTCTTCATAGGTTAGGACTGCATGCATTTGGAAAGATATGTCTAAATCAGATGCAAGCTGCTAGGATGAGCAGAGGTAACTGCTTGAGAGGAAATGGCCTTTTGTATGGACCATGAGATCTCAGGTGATGCAATGGTCCTGTTTTGCTCTGAACTCCATGAATCTTCAAAATAAAATGACTTTTATATTAGAGTCACCGGTTCCCTTGATAGACAGCAGCTTAATTTGAGATTGCCTCTCATCAGAAGAGGTCCATAGGGCAAGCTGAAGTCATCTTTAGACAACACTAAAAGGGAAAGGCAATCGTTACATAACTTTGTGCTACACCACAAGACTAAATGTAATTCTTCCGGGTTTAGGTCCTGTTGGAAAAGATCCAACTTGAACTTTTATTTCTTCTGACTCCAAAGTTGTGCACTCAAACTTTTATTAGCAAACAAATTCATCTTGCGTATGAATGCAGATGTAGTAAAGGAAGCTGCTCATTTTTACTAGCTACATCTTATAAAGGTGCAACCTTTTATAAAATAAGCCTAGCTAAAATGTATGGTAGCAGATGAAAATACCTTGATGAAGTTACCCCTAACTTACTTGCCTCTAGTCTTCTGTGAGTCTGCTGAGCACAGCAATTGTACATAGGTAGTAAAAGGTAGCAAGCCCAGCATTTACAATGGGAGGGGCTAGAAATCAAGATGATGAATGAGTGCTTTGATACTGTAGAATGTAGTTACATTTCTGAAAGCTGAAACAACAGCAACAGGGGGGTGAAATCAGCTCTATAACCTTTGATTTAAACTAATGGGTGTGTTGCTTGCAAGATGTCTCAATTTCCGAGTCACAGAGGCTTCAGGAAGAGCTGACTTAAACCATCCTGCTGGCTAGATTGTGCTTTATATGCTTTACAGCCTGCCCCTGCTACCATGCATCTGCTGCTCAGGTGGCCTGCTCTTTGGCCCTATCCCAAGTGGCTCTGTGCACCCACTGCACTGAGCTGACAGAAATTCAGCAGTAATGAGCACATGGGTGCCAGTAGGAACAACTCTGATGCTCTCCTATACTGTTGTTAATGCTGCTTTTCTCTTTAAGTGGCACTTTGCTTCATGTTGCTCAATCAAGGTATCCTCATATTTTGCAGCAGCAGAGAATCTATAGCTCTCAGTCAGCCTAATATCCAAGCTCTTTCCAAGTGGGGCATCTGTCAGTTATATCAGTTCCTTTTTCATACAGTGTGGAATAGGACTGGTCTGAAATCATGATCACCAGCTACCCATGTGATGGAAATAATAGGTAGTAGTCATATGATAATATATGACAATATTTTAGATAGAGAGGAACTCAGATTGGAGAAGATCCTTCATCCCTGAGTCAAGTAATGCTCTGGAATTAGTATATGGTACTAAATTACATGGTACATTAGTGCAAGGAATGGCAAAATATTTTTTGACTTGAAAAATATTTTCCATACTCTAAAACTGTCCTCTGTTGGAGACAAACTTGTGGACAAAAATGAGCACTTGTTCTGATGCAGTATGGCAAATCTCATTTTCCTTGGAAGCATCAGAAATGGAATTCAAGGCTTTCAAATCTCTGAACATGCATGTGCCTGTATATGATTTTGAGTGCATTTACATGATTATTTCAGGGCATACACGTATGCATCTCTTATATTTACATAAACACTCACTTCTGCACACTTCAATCTTTTTTACTCGACAAAATGATCAAGTGACTAATCCTAAATGACTAATTGATCAAGTGTGCAATCCTTGCGTGGGGCCCAAACCTCCACGATTCTCTAGAAGAAAGATTGTATCTTTAATTGAATTAAGTAAATCCTCGTAGTGCACTTTCTGTTTTCTCTGTTCTTTAACGTCATTATTTTGTTGGCATCTTCATGCACTGTATTTTACAAATATTCAATTAGTGTTCAAGAATCTAGTATCTCTTAACTAGAGAAAGTGTCTTGACACCTTTTTTTGTTTTGTTTTTGAATCTCACCAGCAGGAAAAAAAACACATTTAATGGCTATGTTTGAAGTAAAATATCCATTAGAACAGTGCTACTGTGTGGTATATGGTCTGCAGCCATTACTTTCAGAAATCACTTAGTTTAGGGCACTTCCTTGTGACTTTTCTCTCAAACACACCCTATTAACAATGCACTTTGTCTCAGGCCGTATTGCAGCTGATGATAAACAGATGGGTCTTGGTTACAAAATGAATATGAGAAAGCTGTTGGAGCATGGTATGGTTCATATTCCCATCCAGCTGCCTCGGGCTCCTGTCCTCTTGAAACCCCGCTGAACAGTGAAGGCCTCTAATTAGGTTAGAGGGTGAGGGTCTCTTTCTGGCCATCTATCACTTTCCTAGCCATGACTTGAAGCAAATGCTCTAGAAGGAAAATGCACTATGCCAACAGAACATCTTCAGGATGGCCTGAAAAAGTGTTGTGTGAAACTTAATCCCAGGGGAAGGAGGGAGTAGGGAGAGAGGGAGTAATGCTTCGGATTGAAATGATACTGTAAATGACTGGGAACAGAAACAAATCCCTTCAAGAACAGATTGTAGCACATTAGAGACGCGGTGGCTGTCAGCCCTGTATCCAATATGCCACACTGATTGCATGCCTTCAGATGATTTCTGTTTGAATATTTTTAAAGGGTATCTGCTTTTATGTTAAGACTTTCTTGTGAAGAAAAGGTCCAGTGCTATAAATAGAGCCACTGTGGGCATAAGATAACTGTGTGAAACTCTGCCCTGATATGATCAAAAGCCCACTGAAATCATTGGGAAAAAACTCTTCCATTTGCCTAATGTTTTGGCTTGCTGGAGCGAAGTCTTACAGTTACCAAATTAGTGGCAAAGCACCTGTCAGCTTCCTTGGAGAAGAATTTTGTCCTTGCTTCTTAAGATATTAACTATTCTTGTTGGTATGGTATGTTTGTTTGTTTGTTTCTGATGTTGATGTCATGCAAAACTGAGTCAGCTGGCTGGTGATTTTGGTGCTCATTTGAACACTTGTTCTGGTTACCGAGAAAGGCCTAACAACAATTGCTATTTTATCAGTCTCTTTCTCTTCAGATATGAGTTGTAACATGCACTTTCTGTACAGCTCTGACTTGCTGTCAATTTTGCTTTAATATGGGCACGTTGAACCTGAACAAAGTTGTGTAAAATTTGCACCTAAATAGTGATTTTAATTTTTTGCACACTGCTGGCCTTTTGGTAGCAGATGGAAGTTCTTGCAGGTCTAAACAAGGCAAGTCTCCAAAGGCTTAACTTCTTAATTCCTTATATGTGAGGCTTGGAGAAAGAGGTATGAAGCTTGTCAGGTGAGATTTGTAATGCCTTTCCTAGAAAGGAAAGGAGGAAGCATTTCTCCATTCATATGACATGTCAGAAAACTACAGTCCTGTTCTTAAAATGCAAATTTTTGCATTTCATGGCACTGCTAGTGACTTGATAATTTGCTTGCTTTGCAAAAAGTGCTGTCATGAGCAGCACACAACTGCCTTTTACACGTGGCATTTCAGAAGTTTGTCTGTGGTGCTCTGGTTTGGACTCTCCGCGACTAAGGCCATGCAAACAAAGAATAGAAGTCCCTTTTCCAGACCTGTACCTGAAGCTTGTTTTAGGAACCACGAATCCCGAGGGAAGAGGGGCCATACCCTCACTGCTGAGCCCCTACCCCTGCTTCCTGCGGCTCCTGGCACTTGTGGGCCGCCACAGTTGCCCGTGGGAGACGATTCATAGAATTATAGATTGCCTAAGGTTGGAAGGGACCTTGCAAATCGTGACCAGGAGAAGGATGTGCGGCTGGAAGCAGGGCCTTGCCCTCCCGCTTCACCTCGCCTTACCTGTGGAGGGACAAGCGGAGGCGGTGGCGGCTCCCCGGGCGCTCTTGGGGCCGTTAGCGGTTGTTAGTGCCGTTGGGCGACCGTTAGGGGCGCTGGCGGCCACGGCGCCATTTGCCTGTCCATGAGCCCCGCGCCTCATCCCGTGCCGCCTGCCCTGGGCCAGCCGTGGCCACGGCGGAGAGGGGTGGATGGAGATGGGCATTCCCGGCCCCATCCCCGGAGCACGTCTCCATTCTGCCCCGCAGGAACGTCCTGAGGGATCCGAAGGGCTCCCCTCGCTGACCCAGGTCTGTGGGAAGGATGGCAACCTGCTTCCAGCTGGCAAGGTGGCACTGGCATTTGCTTGGCATCACGTTGTGGAAAGTTAAAACGTTTCTGCCTGTGCCTTGGGATGTCCTCGTTGCAGGAAGGAGCAGCAAGAGTCTGGCTGGGGCTGCCAGAGCCTTTTCTGTGTTGACAGATTCGCTTAGCTGAACATTTGGGTCATTTCCACTCCCTGGAGATGTGCTCGGAGCCATGCTGATAATCCTCACCTCCCCACCAGCAAATAAACCCTCCGCTTCCCCAAATGCTGGGACACATCCTCGGATTCAGCCTGAAACGGGGTCAGTCAACTGTCAGCCGGTGACCCATTTTCCCAGCTGCTGCTGAGTGCCCATAGCCCTGGGGAAGCCTGGATGTGAGCTGCGTCCCTCCCCTCCTACCCCTAAAGAGCATTAAAACATTAAAAGAAAGCAGGGCTTAAAATGGCTTGTGTTTAGCCGAGAAATCCTGTACTGCGCTCAATCGTATTTCAAATGAGAGAGTATTTGAAACAAATGCTGGAAAATCACCATAAAAATCACAGAAATGAGTTGTGGAAGTGCTATGCCTTGCCAATATTTGTTTCCTGTTGGCAGATTCACAGGCTAAATAAACCTAGGTTTAGATGAATATTTTAAAATATCTGATTATTGATGTGTTTTGCAATAGCTAAGGATGGATTTGTGGAGAGGGACATAACATGAGCAGGATTTCACAATTTCCTTGGAAGATAGGTATTTGCTTGAATTTAGGCTTTTATCTGGATAATAGATTTGCTGGAGACTTGGATGTGTTTTTCCACTAAGGACTTCTATTCTAACAAGACAAATCAGGAATAAGGCATGTTGCTTAATTAGTTATCTAAAGGTTCTACTGTATCCAAATAGCTTAGTTTTTCCTTTCTTTTCTATATCCTATTGGTCTCTCAAATTCCAAACTGTCAATTTCGTGATATTTTCACCAACATGGCTTTTGAGCTGTTTTTGCAAAACCACATTAGAACCTTACAAAAATATTTCTTCCTCACCTTGAAGATGATGCTTTACTAATATCTGTACTGGGTTTTAATGCTTTCAAACATGGACTGATAGTGTATCTTTACTGGACCATTAGAAATAACTGCAGTATTCCTCTTTGTATTTTCTTTTCCTGTTTTCCCCTCCCCTATGCAAGTTTAGTAACTTGCATTAATTTAGAGTTTTATAAAGGGAGTGCTGGAATAGAAAAATACCCTGCTGGTCTTGTTTATTAAATATGAGCAATATCCATTATTACTTTGTATATCCCATTGCTGAGGGGATGTAGTCATATACAGAAATATAGCTACTTTTTATTTCACACCTGTTTCCCAATATGTCTTTTCTTACACAACAGTACTCATATTAAGCAGTAGTGCGATGCACAGATGTCAATGTCTGGCTTTCACCTTAGGGGTGCACAAGTTGCCCACGCAGCTGTCCCAGCTCTCAGAATAACAGCACCTTTTTGCTCCAGGGCTGTTTGCCTGTGAGCATTGACACCAAACCTCTTGTGTGGGGCTGCACAAAGGCTTTACAAGTGGGATGTTCTGCTCCTCGCAGTTAATCGTGGTCAGTGTGGAGCTCGGGAGGAAGAGGGAAATGATTTTATGACTGAAGTGAAATGAAGAATGAGCCAGGACTGGGGAGAGGAGTTGTTGTGTGGGAGCTTAGGGCTTTCGGTGTGGCTGCAGGAAACGGGCTGTGTGCATCGCGAGGGGCACCCACAAACATGCTCGGGGCTTTCAGGAATGCATTTAGGTCACTGACACTTTGAAAGCGTTACACATTTTGACCCAAAAGGCTGTAACAAAGGCATGTAAACTCAAAGTGAAGGCTAGCATCCATCCGTGGCTGCTCTTATTGTATCCGCAGGAATTTCAGATCACTGAAGGATGTTAGCAATTATGTGCTGAAATAACTATGTACAATGGGATGAGGTAAGGAAAGCATTTCAGCCTTGAATTTGAATTTCTTTTGGTTTTCATCAGTTTTGTGCCAACACCTCTTGCAATACTACTGTGTCTCTGGGGCCATCCTATATTGTTTGGTGCAGGAAATGGAGGGGACAAAAGTTCAACAACAAGTGCCTGAATTGCATGTATGGATGTGACCTTTTCTTTGGCATAGGCCACTCTGTGCACGGGGCAGTTTCAAAGGCATTCCTGCTGGACCCGCAGAGGCATTTCACGGATGTGATGCTGCTTTTCCTCTCTTGGCACGGTGGCCTTTGTGCCAGAATAGTCCTGAGTTGCTGAGAGGCATTAGTCTCTGCGTCACTTGACTTTCTGCAAAATGCTGAGTTGCAGCATTCTGCGCAGTCCAGTGTGCAGCCTTGTACGTTCCCCTTGGTCCATACTGCTTTTTCCCCTTGCGGTCCCCAAATGATCAAGCCCAGGGCTGGGTCACCCAGGCTGCTGAGTAGGAAGGAGGTGCTCTTCCAAGGTGTGGAATGGTTGTGGAGATGCCTCCCCTGCCACCCCGAAGCTGAGTGGCACCCAGTGGTTGGCCAAGCTCTGCGGGGCCCTCGAGCTGCCCCCATGAGGAGTCTGGTGCCCGCTCTGCCCTACAGCCGTGTTGCCCTCCTTCCACTGTGGTACAACCTTCCAGCAGTGGGATGAGCCTGGCCGTAAATTGTCTGAGAATGACGGACACTTGCAGAAAGCCCCATCACAAACTTCCTTTCTCAAAAGTCAAAACACATGCCACGAGAGCCTGGAGTCTGAGTTCCAGTCCGAACAGTTAATCAAAATGTTTGCCATGTATTGTGTGAGCTTCTTCACGGTTTATGCATTTATCTTTCAAACATCTGTGAAGCAGCATGGCTTGGATAGGTTTCTGTTACTACTCCGAGTCTTCGTTGGCTCTGGAGAATGAGTGAAGAGGAGCCAGACAACATGAAGGGCAGGCAATCAAAGCTTTCGCCTCTCAGATCCTTGCAGATGGGCCTTCTGATGAAATGACTAACAACTGCTGCCAGATCAGCAAGTAGCAACCACAAGGCACCTGTATTTATTTAACTTTCATTTTGTCAGATAACTTGTCTTTATGCTTTTGCAGTTGTAGCTATGGAATATAAGTCATGAGGCTTCCTCCTGATCTCCTGAATATGAGGGTAAAATGAGTCACTTGGGAGCGGAGGTTCGTGCAGGTCTGCTGGCGTAAAAGCTGTGGGAGTAAAGGTAGCAGCAGGCCTACGTGTTTGTGAATTGCCTGTCCATCCCGCTTGTCACAAACACCTTTCTTGTCAGATCCAGCACACAGTCGTCTGGCGGCATGTGCTGTAACTAGAGGGAGGAGAGCTTTTTAGAAGCAGCCTGTGGTTATCACAAGAAGAATAAAAAATTTGTGACTATTTCCTGCTTCCTCTTCCCCAGTGAAATTTGTGTGGGACAGCTGTTTGAAAGCGAGAATGTGTGTGGTGGGGCTCCCTCAGCGGTGTGCGTGCCCTGAGCTGCTGCCTTCCCTGCTGGCAGCTGTGTGCTGCTGCAGGGACCTGGTGGATGCTGCGTGGACCTTGGAGCCCCAGCCCCACAAGTGCTCACAGGTGCTGGTCACCAGTGGAGTGAAGCCATGCGAGCTCTACTGCTCCTCCACTGTGGGAAGGAAGCGAGCTGAAAGGGTAACTGTGCCCCGGGTTGGCCTAGGGGCATTGGTGACATTGGCTTAAGCAGGAGCTCTTGTTTTGCCTCCTTTGGTGGGCGCCCACCCTGGTTGCCTGGTAGCCCCTGCGCCAGCCTCGCAGGCTGCCAGAGGCTGTGCGTAGCCCTGGCGTGTGAAGGGTGAGTTCATTGCTTGTGGGCCATGTGTGGCCAGCTTTGCGCTAGCCCATTCCCTCGCTTGCCTTAAAGGAAGTACCCAGCCTGTGAGATGCTGAACGTTGGCCTCTCTTTGAGGGTCTGGTTGTTTCCGCTGCTAGGGGCTGCAAAGGAGCCTGGTTTTTGGAAGGTGTGTGCTTGACTACCTGGAAAGCAGGCAGCTCCTCTGTGCTGGGAGCTAGGAGTCCGAATAATGAAGAAGCCAAATGTGTAGTGATTTCGGTATGTGCTGCTCTCCAGTGCTACAGCGAGTGTTTTACCTGCGTGTTTTTGGTGACCAGAGTGACTTTTTTCACCCAGTCACATGCCCTTCATGTACATGCCACAGAGCAAACTTGTTCAAGTATTAGAAGCAACATCATTGCATTACTGTGGGGCTTGGCCTATACTTTTTAACAATCTGTATAGCTGTACTTGCAGTTTAATGATTTAGAGACGTATATAAATTCATATATACCTATGTGAACAAATGTATTCCCTTTCTGACAGTGGATAACTGGTTAGCACAGAGTGTTCTGCTAACCTTGTTCATAGTGCTAACTTTGACTGTAGGGTATCATTGTCTTCAAGCTAAAAAATGTTTATTTTGCAAGGACTATTAGCAAAAGCAAAATCCAGGGGAACCAGAGGAGTCTGTAGCCCATGGTGTTATCTCCAGAAGCAAGGAGGGTCTTGTCTTTGACCCATTTCTTCATTGGCGGGTTGGGTCGCAACGGATTCTTTTCAGAGTTTTTCTCAAGAGTATTTTAAGGCAAAAAGAAGAGTGTAGAGCAATGCTGCCCTTTCCATGCTTGTGAAGTGAAAATGCTGATTATGCTCAGAGGCTAGAATTTGCTTGCTAGAATTTGGTTAAATGAATTTGCTGTCTGCTGTAGATTTAAGCAAAAAAAAAAAAAAAAATCAAATTTACCTTTACATTAGGATCACATTTAAAAATTGAATTTCCTTGTTTGCTTTTGAGACAAGGAGAATCAGGAATAGGGTTTTCTTTCATCAAGAAAGAATATGGGAGGCCAATTTTGATTAGATTTTAGTAAAACAAACAAACAAACTGGCCCTGCTCATTGATGGATTGTAGATCAATGCACAATTGTACTCAAGATTTTTTTTTCCTTGCAGAACAAAAAGCCTGATCTCTGCTTCTGTGCAGAGACTGGCAATATTAACACTGTCACACAGCATTTCCTAGAAATTAACTGCTGGCAATGGAGAATTGCATAAAGGTGTACCAGCCTTGGCAGTCACTCCAGGCTTTCATTCCCAGGAAAGGTTGTCCATATTTGTAGAAGGGGGGGGGGGGGGGGGGGGGGGCAAAGGGG
>JAWLRI010001005.1:228113-260560 GCA_034781795.1 Crypturellus tataupa
GGGGGGAAAGGCGCAAAGGTGATTGACAAGGTTGGTTGTTTATTTTCGTCCTGTGTTGTTCCTGTAGTCCTTAACAGAAGTGCATGAGAGAGTAAGGAGGACAAATGGTCTTCCTCACTGTGCGTGAAAGGAGGTAGGTTTAAGGGTAGCTTGAGGCAACTAGTGTGTTCCTTACTGTAAAGCCAGAAATATGAAATCCTGTCTTGGGCGATGGAGCGTGTGGCCATTTCTGATGTCCTTCCTCATCGTAAACTGCAGTAACCCTGACCAGGATCAGAGCGCGTATTACACCACTCACAATAAAGGTGTTGAAACTCCTCCTGCAACAGCTTCTCCGAGCAGGCGGCTGCGGCCGGTTCGCCTGACTCAGCAGCACGGTGGGTTAACTGACAGCATGGAGTGCCGCTCGCACATACTGTGTCTGAGGAACGATGGCAGAGCCCCCACTCCCAGCCTGCCCACAGGCGCAGGACAGGCAGATGTAAGAGTCACAGGCAGTGGGAATCCTCTGCTGTTCATAGTTACCTTGAGCCCCACTGACATGCTGTGCTGCTGCTGGGTGACTTGCACTGAGTAACGTGAACTCTGCTGCCCTGCTCTTATTGCTGTTTTCACGGCAGCATTTCCTTCACTTTGCCATTAACTAATGCTACCTCAGCCAACCTGTTAACAAAATAATTTGCCACACGTGCTTCCACTTTGCATGTCGTGGACAGTTGCTGGTTTTACAAAACGTTTTGTTTGTCAAGCTGCTGGGCCTGGAAATGTTTTGCCTGCTCAAGTTTTTTCGGCTCATACCTCAAGGACTCGTTACTAGGTAACAGAGTCCCATTTGCCAATTGCCCACTATTTCCTTCTCGCCGTATTACAGGCCTGATTATTAACATTTAGTTCAGAGAAATTGCTGTCATTATGTGAAGTAACTTCCTTTAGAGGTTACTCATTAACCTTAGGTATTTTACTGTGCGATTATAATTGCCAAATGCCATAGGCATGGAAAACCTTTGAACTCCTCAAGGTATTAGTGTATGGGAGAAAGGGTATCAGCTGTGATTTTTTCCCCTTTTTTCCCAGTTATTTTTCCTTTTGACGGTGTTCTTGTTGCATTGCTCTCTGTGTGCTTCATTTCATAGAGAGCTCATGGAACTGCCTGCAAAAGAGACTTGTGTTAGCCCTTGTGGAGCTGAGCTAGCCCTAGCAAGATCTGCAGAGCTACTGTGCTTTATCTGCTTACTAGGGCAAGCAGGAGCAGAACTTGATCTCTTGACCTTGCCGAAGAAGTGACATAATTGGGAAGTTATCAGGCTGGTGTGGCACATCCATGCTATTATGTATTGAGCTCCAGTATTTAGGATGGCGTTTCCGTCTTTGTTTTTGGGGAGATTCACAGTTGAGTCCAGCGATACATATTGAGTTCAGGGAATGGAAATCTGCAGGAGAACACCTCAATTTCCCTTGCTTTTTTTCATTCATTGCACAAATGGAATCAGCTGCATATTTCAGCGTCTTTCTCAGGGCAGCATGTGTTCCCTGGGAAAACCTTACAAAATGTATTTGTCCTTCTCCCCTAACCCACTCCTCCTTTAGAAGTGCATCAACATTCCTGGTAACTCGATTCCTCTGACAGGATAGAGCAAGCTGCTGTAGTGTAAGCCTGCGTTGCCAGGTGACTTCGATGAGGAAATATATATCCCATTTGGAAAATCAGAAGACAAATAAGATATATGCATTGTGCTTTTGCAGAATTAAAAAATAAAAACTCCACAGGTATACTTTATGTGGAGTCAGACCTAGTCTTGACGGTAGGAAATGAAAGGTTGTGATGGGCGAAGAAACTTTAATCTTGTAAATCTTCTGATATACAACTGTGGAATAATTGGTGTCCTAAGTTAAAAAGGGGGAAAAGCAGAAGACTCATTTGTTAATGCCACTGTGAAGACAGGATGGGGGAATATAAGATGATCAGCTTTGTGCAACTATAACCAAGCCCTTGATATAGATCTGGTTCCCTGCCCCCCTTTGTCCTTTCGATGTGTGTGATTTTTTTTTTAAAGGGGACACTGAGAAAACAAAAATTATGTACTTACATCCTGCATAGTACAGGCACCATGGTGCAAGCCATTACCTTAATAGCTTCAATAATGAAAAATAACAACAGCTATGGTTTATGGTAGTGGTCAAACTCACTTTTTATGGTTATTTGTTTCTTCATCCTCCAGAACAAAGCTTGTTCCAGATTTGAGTGGATTTTCTCATTTGATGATGATGGCTGTGACTTCTCAAGTACTATGAGTTGCAATGAGCTAACAGGTGGAATTTTGTGTTGACATCCAGTGTTACTTGCTGGGATAAATTTAGTGATCCATGAAGTCAAAATAGAGTAAAAGGTGGGTAACACTTTAAAACTATTTTCCAATAAAAATATGCTTCACTGAATTCTTGTTTATCCTTTCTCCTTAGCCTGCTCACCTGCAGCTTCAGGTCTGATCCATGAGATACATAATTTAGCACTGTGGGAATAACAGTTTTCAGTTTCTGCTTTGTAGGCTTATCATCAATAAACAAACCCAGGTCACTGTGTGCATGTGTACAAACGACTAATGTACTTCAGCAACAAACCAACCCCAAAGTAGCATTAACTACTTAAAGCCCTTGAGAATACATCACCATGTAGAAATTATTTGTATGTAATGTGAAAATTATTAGCAAAACTTTCTACATATAATACAGCCCTCAGTGAAATTAAAAGCTATACTGTATCAAGATTTCAGATGGTACCCAAGTGCAAAGGGACACCGCAAACCATAGTTGTTCTCTGTACTTGAAGAAAATGTATGTGGAGGAATTGAGGAGGCAGGGAGCTAACGTGGCTAACACACCTGAGCTACGAGGCATGCTCCTGCCAGCTGTGGCATGTTCTGTGCTTTCAAGACAGTCGGTAAGCGCCTCAAACCATTTATTTATTTATCTTTTTAAAAATGTTTAAACTTTTCTGTCCTGTGCTATGCAGGCATTACAAAATATTTAGTCTTATTTTGATATGTGACATTGAGCTAATGTATCATGGAATGATATCTAGTATCATAGACCAGGGACCTTATGTTTTCTGCAGAAACACTTGTGGTAGTTCAGATGTCAGATGTTTTTCCCACATGTTGGACTTGTGAGTGCAGAGGATGCAGTTATTTATTTTTGGTTCAAAATTAGACTGCATGTTAATACAAAGCAAACTAATGTTTTATGGATGTTGTGGCAAATCTCAGTTAAATAATGACTACTAGATTTGTAAGGAAGACAGTACAGTGGGGAAAAATTTCGCTTACAGCAACCTCCACTATAACCTCCCCCAAAAGGAGGCTCGGAGCACAGCCTAAATGGTGCTGTCCTTATAACATACAGTAACAGGCTAAAATCGTTATAAACACCTCTTTATTTTCACAAGGTCAGGATTTGTGCCTTTGCAAGTCTCACTGGGAATATGATTTATTGATCTGGAATCTCTACAGAAACATCTGTCAGGCTTAGTGGATTATTTCCTGATACAAGTTTGTTTCTGAAAATGAAATGCATACCAGTTTGACAAAAAGGGTGAACCAAGCTGTATCAGCTGGCTGCTGGGAAGGTTATATTTAAGCCTATGAGAGAAGAGGGGGGGAAAAAGTACTTGAGAGGTTTTTTTTGAAATTTTAATTTTTTTTTTTGTTGATTCTCATGTGGCTTCTGCAGTCAGGAAAAATGGAACCTGTGCCCAGCAGCTGCAGACCTGACTAATGGTTCATGGCTTACTAGGCTGGTAGGAAGAGCAGATGTGTCCAACTTCAGGATGATCTGTGGGGAGGAGTAAATTGAGATATACTTGAAGATGTTGCTGTCTGTTGAGGACAAAAAGACTAAGGTGGTCAGGTGAACAGGGAAGTTAAGCACCCTGCATAAAGGTACTTGTTCTATGCTGGTATATTATGGTTCTTTTTTCTTCCTCAGAGAGGATGGGGAGAAAAAGGAGGAAATTTGGGTCTACTTAAAAAAAAAAAATATGGAAATGATTCTTATACTTTCTGATTTACATAGGGTCAACAACCACCACGGTGCGGGATGAGTGGTAACATCCAATTTGCTGCATTGTGACCCCAGCACTTGATTATTTCTTGTCTGTTTCTTCCCTTCGAAAGCAAGGTGGGCTCTGCTGTCTATGATTAAATGTGTGATGAGCTGTGTGCTCTCATAAAATTGCAGGATATCCTCTCGGCACACCTCCATTTGCCTTGCTTTCCTTTTCCCAGTGTAGAAGCTGTGAGTCGGGGGGGATTTGCCACTTCCTTCTAGGATCACCTGTGCTGTGGCTTAAATAAAAGTTTGTTTCTTCAGCTGTCTGACTTGGGAGTTTATCTGACTCCAGTTGACCCCTTAGTTTTATAATGAGCTAGTTTATTTGCTTGCGCAAATTGGGTTTTCTTAGACAGAAGCATAACAGACTGTAAAGAGGCCAATCTTTTGATCATTTCAGCTCCGGAAGGGGGAAACTACAATGCCTTTCTGCACTCACTGCACACTCTCTGGGTTGTTAATAACATTAAGTTACTGTTCCTGAACACTTTGGGTTTTTTTAAACCCTTGTTGTAAAGTCTGGAAAGGGTAGTTTCTTCTGTCTATATTAGAAATATTGATAGGGTTTACAGGCTAAATGCTTTTCTATTCCCAGAAAATCCAGAGTCTTTGCTTAGCAACCACTCTGACTCTAATTCTTCAAATACATCTTTGCACCTATAGTCGTGCATACAGATGGCCACAAGGTAGAATCCTGGAAGAAAAAAAAGGAGTAAACAGTTTGTGTAAATGGTGCCAGTTTTTCCTCGATGGGGCTCGAACCTCTAGCGTAGCCCAACAAAGCTGGGCGTGATGTGCCAAAATATCTTTTCAATAAACAACACAGGCAGTAGGAAATAATACTGGTCAGGGCTTGTTTTTCTGGCTCAG
Organism: Crypturellus tataupa; assembly: GCA_034781795.1. NCBI lineage: Eukaryota > Metazoa > Chordata > Aves > Tinamiformes > Tinamidae > Crypturellus > Crypturellus tataupa. Next base: position 233,088 of record JAWLRI010001005.1, read on the forward strand.
AGCCTCATTCCAACCTGTTGCAACCAGCTATCGAACGTCTATGGGGACACCCCCATACAGGAGGCCCCACGGAGGAAGGGAACTTTTGCATTTCTGTTTGACTGGGATCCTTGCCAGTGGCTAAGTTCAAAGTGCAGTTTCCAGTAATTTGCTGTTACTACTCTGTGTGTTTGATAGGCCAGGAGAGAAGCATGCAACCCGAAGTAATATTTCCTGATTTCTTTCATTTCTTGAGATATGAATGGAGGGTGCAGAGGCACTGAAATGCAGAAGGATTTTCCTGGCTCCAACACCTTTGATGCTTTCCTTTTCTCCTTCTGTGCAGCCCCCTTCCCTCCCCCCAGCTGCTCCCTTAGCTCATATCCCCTGCTGTTGTCAGTTCCGTATTTGGATGGAATTCATATCGATTGTTTCCCTGGGCAAACACTGGGTGGCTGTTCTTATGCAACCAGAAAAAATCCTATCGATTTAGCCAGTGTGAGGGTTATTTAGGTTGATACACTTCTGTAGTAGTGAAAATGCTCTGTCTCCCCTTACAATTACAGTCTGTTACCTTTTGGGTTTTGGCAGATTTTTCGATCATTTCTTCAACCCTGTAGACTTTGGTAGGAGGGTATGTATAGAAAGAGGCCAAGGGAACTGCTACTGTTGTCTCCAATGCAGGCAATCGTAGACCATGTGTATGCCATTGTGGTTAGGGAAGGAGCATCATCTGTAATTAAGATTATATAAGCATTCCTATTGTAATCCTTTGTGTTTGGCTTGACAAAATTTGTGTCTCTGGGGCTGGTATTTTCCTGGCGTGTTCTCAGCCACGTGACAGATCTGGGTTTTCCAAGCAGGCATACAAGTGTTTCAGAAAGTTGAGGAGATGGGCCACTCCTGCCTGTTTGGAGAGAGGAGGGAAAAAAAAAAAAAAAAAGCCTCTTGAAGTTGTTGAAAAATAGATCCAAAGTCAAAATGGTCTCTAGATGGAAAACTGCCTGGCTGTAACTGTCAAAGAGGGAAAAGATTTTTAATGAACACTTTTTATTACTGAATAATCCGAGCAAAAAATAATGCAAATATGCTTCATAAGAGGCAGAGCTGAGGTTATGGGGAAGCCCAAATGCTTAAGATCCTGATTCTCTCTCTCTCTCTTTTTTTTTTTAACGCTTAAGTATGCAGACCTCAGATATGAGGGTGTGGGGGTATTAGTTCAGCTACCTACAAAGGCAGAGTAGCAGCCAGTTTAAAGGTGCAGTACATAAAGTGCAAACTGCCTCCCCTACAGGAAAGTAAATGTATGAAAAAAGTCAGTGGTGAACCTGTGTGCTGCTTTTGTAGTAGGGCTTCACTTTTCCTCTCAGACTGTCATCTCACCTCTGGTTGAAAAACAAATAAAATTCCTTTGACTCTAATATATACCCAGAGTTTTCAAATAAATAAGCAAACAAATACCTCCTCCCCCCCCCCCCCCCCCATAGTGCACTGACAGGTGTTCACACAGTTTCTAGCACTAATGTGGTTTTAATCATTAAACTAAACAGTTCCTTGAAAGCCCAGGAATTTGGAGTTAATTTTGATCTTTCCACTTGTGCTGGTCACTTCATATGCAATGCAAGATGTCTGCTGTGGTGCCATATAAAACCTTTCGAAATGGCAAGCTGAAGGAAGCAGGATGAGCATAGCTTTGAGCTGAATGTTTCAAATACTGTAATTGCAACTGCGTTATTCATGAATGATGCCTCTTTTCCAATATTTAGTCGAAAATTCCCTGGGGGCAGGGGGAAGGCGGGACGGTAGGAGAAAAGCACTGAATAGCAAATAAACACTCCATGATCTACAGCAGCAATTAATTTGCCCGGGAGCAAAGAGCATCCCTGGTAGCAGGGTGCTTGTCATGTGGCAGGCAGCCGTGTTCAGCCCCCTATTTTAACCATCTGTAGGGTTTGGCCTCCCTGTTTGAGTGTGAGTGGCGTGGAAGGGAGAAAACCCGCAACCTGTCCCATAGGTTTTTTTTTTTATTGTGAGTGCGAATAATTCAACAAAGGCTGCCTGCACAAATGTGCTAAAACCACAATCTCCTGCGGTCGCAAAATCTCTGGCTACATTACAGGCGCTGCGAGGTGATTGGAGAAGGTCGGGTTGCACCATGAGACCAAATGGCAGGTAAACAAAAAAAGGGCATTCAAATGAAATAACTACTGGTAAAGCAAAGGATCTGAGCAGACTTTAGGCAGCTGTGCTGCTAAATAGCTTCCTGGCCTAGAGAAGCCTTGAGGATGTTGCGCTGAGTGTTCGTAACAGGCTCTTGGCGCTGAGGTTGCAACCTGACGATTGAAAAGGATGCAGGGCTGACGAGATCTTTTCCATAGGAAGTTTTGAAATAGTACTTTGTCTTCCTTGTTGATGTGTGAAACCTGAGTAATATTCAGGAGGCTCTCTTTGGTCTCCCTAAGATTTGCTTGAATATAAATTGTACAGAGGAGGTTGCCTGCAAAAAACTAAGAAATCGTGAAAGGAGCAATGTGTCCTGTCGTTCACTGTAATGAAAAGCATTAAAAATCATTCAATGATCTGTAAAGTTCAGTGCGAGTTCTACTCCAGTAATGAAATTTAGAAGAACAGAGCAATTGTCACAGTAGGTCAGATCAAAGGTTATGGTGACTAAATATCCTGTCTCCAGCAGAGGCCAGTGAGAGAGGGATTGGGAAAGAGCATGAGAAAAGGGGTATGTATATGTTTGAAATGATCTTTCCCCTGGTATATCTTTTCAGCTTCTGACAAAGAGCTGTATAGCAGCTTCCTCGTCTGAAGTTTGCATTCAGACTATTGTGCTTAATAGCTGCTGCTGGATATAACTTTCATTCATTTCTCTAATCTCTGTTTGAACTTATGTGGTCTTTTTGCCTCCAGCAGCCCCCATGGCACCAAACTCCATGTTGCAGTTACTATATGACAAAGCACTTCCCTTTGTCTCCATTTTCAAATTGCTGCCTTTTTAAAACTGAGTTCCTCTGACTTCCATTATTGCATATAGAAAGCAAAGTCCCCCTTTTTTATAATTGCCATTTTATTCTTAATTTTTTAGACTTGGAACCTGTGCTCTCTTAGCTAGCGTGTCCCAGTTTAGTTTATTCTTGTCCAGAAACTCGCCGTCCTTTCCACACTGCTTTTTCTCTACCATTTTTGCAGTTTTACTGTGTCCTTTGTGAGTTGCACCGTGCGGAGGTGAATGCAGCACTGCAGTCGGAGGGGCTCTAATGTGCAACCCACAGGGTGCAACCACCAGACTTGCTTGTATGGATAACTGCTTATGGGCTAGAGCAAAGGTTGTACCCAGGGTGTGCAGGGACCATGATTGCTATGGTTGAGCTTCACTTGTGTGGCATCAGACCCCTGCAGAATATAACCTCTAAGTCAGGCGATCTTAAGTGTGGAGCGATTTCGGAGTTGTTTGTGATGTAAAATGTGCTCGTCCTTTACGGTTATTTGCATGTGAAGGTTTCTGCCAGTAAATGCTAGTAGCTCTTGAAAAGCGTTTTTGCAGTGACAGGCAGGGTTGCGCGCTTGGCTTCTGTCAAACCATTGACTTCACTGAGCATGGAAGGCCCCTAGCACTTCACTGACTGCCGTTCGCACAAGCCTGGTGATCCAATCAAAATTCAAGTGGTTCCGTTTATGACAATGTTTCCAATCAATAATTTGGGCTCAGTTTGTGATTGTTACAGTCTGCCCAGGGGTGAAAAAATGGGAATATGCTCCCCTCTCCCCCCATGCCTTTCTTTGCTGTCCTGCCCATAGGGAGCTGAGAGGCAGCGGAAGGAAGGGAGTGTCATCCTTTTGGGAGCTTTTATTGCACTGATTCCCCCTGGGATGAGAAGGGAGGAATTCTGAAAGTTCCTTGCCAAGCTGTTCCAAAGACAGAGCACTTACACCCTACCCGCTAATCGAGGCTCTTCCTGAAGGCTTTATTTTAGCATCTGGAGTTCAGTAACATTTTTGAGTCTAGTTTTGTGCTGAGGATTAGTATGAATTTAGCACCAAACTATCTCCTGAGTTGCATATCCAGAATAAGCACTCTTAGCCAAAGCGAAGTGCTTTCTGCATTTTAGTGTGTGCTAAGAGCAGTTTGACAGTTGGGCTAATTTTTCATGTGCTAAAAGAAATTGAGCTGTAGTGCTCCAAGCTAATTCTGTGGTTTTAAAGCATCTTCTACAATGTCAATGGTTATGCTAATGGTGACCAGTTTGATACCAATGAGACTCAGGTGCAGAAAGATGGAGGACCATTTTTGTTTAATATTGTAATATTTGTTGTTTGAAGTGTCCTTGTGTCTTATGACTGCCCTGTTACCTTGTAGAATTTTCCCCAGGTCTGCTAAATAAGTTGGATCAAAGGAAGAATTTATCTGTCTCCCCCTAAAACTTGTAAACCTGCTACTGCCTAAGTTATTCCAGCAGTCAGGGTGTTAAAGGATTGTGAACAATTTTTTTTCTTTATGTCCCAGCAGTTACCTTGCAGGACAGTGTGAGGAAGAAAGGAGCAAGGTAACACAGGAGAGGATGACTGTTTGGATCAAGGATAGGAGGACAGCGTTTCCCTTTCTTCTCTCACAGGGTCATTCCAGCCCGAGGACCTACATAAAGAAGCTTTGATTTTTTTCACTTAGCAGTAATCCAAAAACATGATTTGGTACAATGAAGCAGGACTGAACTAGTCTGGAAGGTAAATTGCTTTATGAGCCTCAGCCCAGTTTCCCTCCAGCTCAGACTGAACATTCTAGCATTATGCAGGAAATAGATATATAAACAGGAAAAAAAGGTGTGTCCTTTTTTCCCTTTTCCTAGCACTGCTTTTGCCCTTTATGTTCTATTTTTTAGGATGATTTTTTTTTCTTTTCCTTTGGATTTTAAGGATTCCTAAGTGATGAAGGTAGATTATTTGTTCCATAATGTGCATGTCAGAGGTAAGGAGCAATGGGTGTAACCCATTTAATAGCTATTAAGCTTTTTAGTACGTGGGTGTAGTGAAAGCGTCAATTAGCACGGGTGACTTTTTGGCAGTTGTGCAGAAGCAAAGAAATGGAGCAACTGTACCAGTGTGTAGGAAGACAAGCCCCGTGTAGGTGGTGCTGCTCACCAGGAGGGTGAACAACTAATGGCCAGATATTGGCTGTGAGTATTGAAACAGTACTGCCCTTAGGAGGGACAGCACCTCAAAGTGAATTTTATAGTAGAGTGTTAATGGCGTATGCAGGTTCACGAAGACATTGAATGCTGGTTGGCTGCAAGGTCCTAGTCACAGCCCCCTGTGGTGTCTGATGCACAAGTGTGTGGACATAAAACGAAGTAGGAAAGGTTTCTGAACTGTCCTTGTCACACCTTCTCGAAAGATAAGAGTGTTGACGATGGTATAAATATGTGGAGGAGTGAGACAATTTGGTAAGCTGTATATGTCATATATTGTTATTACTTGGAAGGTAGAAGAATGACTGTTGGAAATGATTCCTAAAACTTTTAAATGTAAATTGAGATGCCAAGTGATTCAATTCTGTAGGGATTTGATTTGCTATCTCCCCACTCAGTGCTATGGGATAATAATTAATCTACCATCTCAAGCTCTCCCTAATAACTGGGTGAATCTACTAGTTGGATGCTTCTGCTAACCTCATTTGCAATAAAAGAATTGATTATAGTGGCATTTGCAAAGTAATGCGCAGGCTTTGGCTGTTAAGGATGAGCAGATCAGCTCTCGTGGCCGTTTTGCCTATGGATTCAGGAACACTGGGTAGTATTGGCTTCATTGCCTATAGGTATTGGGAGTGTAGGCTGCCCTTGGCTTGTTCTTCTGGAGTCCTTCTACTTTGCGTAAGTAATGGAGCTTTTAGAGGTTGGAGAGGTGACTCCAAGGTGCTCGGCAGCAGCATGTTGTCCGCACACTTGCAGTACACAAGCTTCACCTCGTCTCTCTCATCCTTTGCTACTATTTATTTAGACTTTTCTTTCCTCAGTCTTTTGGAATCTGGAAGAGTGCCCTATTCTCATTTCCTGCTCCTGGACAGACAAGGCAAGGATACCCATATCCCCAGGGAATATCCTATCCTAGCTGTGAGCCACTGGCTCTCCTGGGGACGCTTGCTTACCTTAGCTGCTATCAAGAAGGCTTTTTTTCCTGGAAGTTTTATAGGGTTAGGTCTTCTCTAGCGATCTCAGCCAATGTGTTTGCTTGGAGCAAGACTCACAGATAAAATAGCAGAAGCAAAGTTAGTCTGAGTATCCCATCAGAAAAGGAAGTGGAAAAAAATTCTTGCCTTGGGATTTGAATCGTGAACTTGTGGTGGAGACCTGGATGCCTACAGGCTTAGGATGAGGTAAGGCAAGGCATCAAGGTAGTCGGTGGTACCTGAACATTAGAGACAGAGGGGGAGGTGGCCAAATCCCCCTTTTGGATTCAGTCTTGTCTATTAACTCCTAGAAAGATGTAGTTTCCTAACCACACAGTTAAGCTCACGGCATCTCTTTCCTGTTTCCCTTGGCAGTCTGTTTGTTTAAATGCAGGTTCATGCCAGGAAGGGGGTGGGTGGTGGGGAGCAGCAACAAAGCGAAGCTGCTCCTTGCTTTCCACTTGGCCTTGGAGGCCCCATGCGCTGCGTGCGTCGCCCCGGGGAGCCTCAGCTCTGCCGCTCGCTCGGGGCTGGAGTACAGCACGAGCTGCCCCAGCCAGGAAGCCTGACAATGTGGTTTCCTGAAAAACAAGTGAAAGGAGGGGAAGTACGTAGCTTTTGTTTTGAAGGTGGCATTTGTGGAAACTCCACGAGCACTTACGTTAAAATACGTGCAAAGCAGCTATTTAGTCATAGGAATGGTTGCCATTTGTTTACAAGGCATCTGTGTGTGAAGGAGGATGGGTCCTCTCTCATGTGTCCCACCTCGCACAGATGAGTAATTCCGTGGAAATCAAGTGTGTGTGTGTCTGCTGTGAGTGATCACTTGTTTATTCCATCCTCTGTGCTTTGTCTTTCAGTAAGATTTGAATATATATGCTTAAAATAATGCAGTATAATCTAGGCAGTGGCTGGTATATTCCACTTGCCTCTTGCATTTCAGTAGAAGAAGCAAGATTTTCTGATTGCAAAAGTGTTTCCTTGACAAAAATAAAATTGTGAGGTAATTTGCCAGTTGGTATTAATTAGTAAGTACTGTTTTGCTTCAGGTAAAAACCCGATTTCTTCACTTTTCAGTTGATTATAGTTGTCTTAAACATGCGCTTCCCCAAAGGCCCAAGCACTTGTTGGCAAAACCATGGTGGGCTATAAAGGAAGGGATTGTGTTTGTTATGGTGACCTTACAGGGATATCACAATTTGGTGTGGAGCATATGAAGCTCTTAATGGGATGACCCTTGTTATAAGGCGAGTCATGGACCAGTGAAGAAGTTGGATCCGTAGTTCATGGCGGGTGTGCTAACTTTAAGTACTTCTGTGAATGATTCCCCTGAAATGCATTGTGTTATTCTCCGTTCTTGAAAACAGCTATCTGAAGAGGACTGAAGATTGTATTTATGGTTGGCAATTTCTGTTCATTCATCTTTTAAAATACCATCTTAAATTAATACTACTCTTATATTTGAGTGCTTGTAAGTTTCAGTTTACAGATTAAAACTAAATGGATGGTATGCAAGATGATGTGTTTTTGCAGACAATTTTAATACTAAAGTCATGCAGTTTCTCTGAGAAATTAAATATTTAGATATGCCAAGAAGTAGAAAGCAGAGTATAAATTTCTGTCAGCTGGCAGAAGGGCCAGGGTAGATAAAATCTGTAGGATACCTTTCCCCCAGCAAAGATGCTGACAAGAGATCACAAGTAGTGTGGAAACCCCATGTGTTTCTGTAGGGATTTGGATTGATGAGGGCAGCAGTCATCCTGCATGTTGGGAGAGAGCGTGTGCATGGAGTGCAGTACTGTTTGCAGCGAGCCACTTTGATTTGTGGTTGCAACCATAGTTGCCTAGTTGTTGGGCAGTTCTGTGCTCATTTTCTTTCTGGGGATTTGCAGTACTGAGAATTGGTCAGCCACTTGCCAGAAAGAAAGCCTTTCCCCTGAAACCTGTTAAATCCCTTTGCTTTGAGCTCCTGTCTAAAAGAGGTGACTTGTGATGCGCATAACAGTTTTTTGTTGCTATATTATGCACCTTGAGCATGTGTAGGTGTGTACTAAATGCAGCACAAAAACACCATCTCTGTAACAGCTCAGCTGGGAGTTTTGCATCACCAGCCAGAGCTCCTGGCCCTTCTATGGTATGCTTGGCCCTTCTATGGTATGCTTATGTATCTACTATGCATAGGGATGACTGCAGTGCTCTGCAAAATCAGTGTTTTGCAGTGTGAATTTGCAGAATTGGATGCCTAGAATAATGCATTTTTGTAAGAATGTGAAGGGTTAATTTATTGTAATTTTATGCAATGACTGTTGACATAATATAAGCATAGTCTCTTACACTCATGAGTTCTCAGTCAAGCTTATGCCTAGAAATACAGTGATGCCTCCAGAATAAGTAGGATAACTGATACAGACATACCAGGGTAGCTGCTTACTTGCCTAAACTAGATCACTTGCTATGTAGATGTCGAATAACCTAAATACTAGGATCTCTAATTTACCATTTGCTGCATATGCCTGAATCCAATGTCAAGCCTTGTGTAAAGCCTCTGTGCAAGTATAGCACTTAAGAAAGTTTCACCTCCAGAAAAGCTTCCTGTTCAGACTTTGTCAACAGATGCATGCAGTGCAAGAATTACTGTTGACAGTGAACACTTTATTATAGGGCAAAAGATCCTCTTAGGAATGTAAGGTCAGCAGTCTTCGAGTGAAGACTTTCTGATGTGCATCAGCACACAAATGTTTGATGCCTAATCCCTTAATATGATTTTTATGGATTGATTTCAGCAGGACTTCAAGGACAAGTCTTCAGTAGCTGATCAGCCTTGTGGCAATAAGCTGGCTTTTAGAGGGTTTATGCTCCAAAATGGTGGGTTCTTTTTTTTCATTTGCTATTGCTGTGCACAAAGGGCCCAATCCTTTAACTCCTCTTCAGATTTTACTACTTCTTACTGAAGCAAACTCCTGTTGACCTTGTTGAATATTTTGCTAAACTAAATATTTATAGAACAGCTTTTGACTTTCAACATTCAAACGCAAATATATTTAACACTTTATTTAAGGCATTGTACTTTGATACCTGCAAATGGCTGGAAACTCATGGAAAGCTTTGAGAGAAGATAGTTCTGCTTCTCCAAACGTTGCCTTGCTGTAGAATTGCCATCTCTTCTGGGTAAGAAGCAGAGGTGTCCCAACTGTCTGCAGTTACTGAATATAGCAGAGCACATCCTCTTGTAGTGGTAGGTGTGAAGCTTTGCTCCCTTGGGCCAGCCAAGGCAGCTAAGCTCAGCTGCCTCATTTAAACGTCTGTGCAGGTGTGCTCAGAAGCGTGTGAATGTTTGCACAGTTATATTCTGCAGTGACTTAGAATGGTTTGGGATGAGAAGCACAATTTGCTGTGGTTTTGTGTTAGCCGTATTGGTAAATTCATAGGGAATCCCCAGACATATCTCTTAATACAAAGGTATTTTTATCTGTGTGTTTTTAATGGTGGAGACTAAACTGAAAAGACTAACTGAACTGTCTTCTAAGTACAACATGATAATTTACTTTCTTCAGAAGTGAATTCACTGATGCCTAAGAACGCATACCAGAAAACCCCTTCTATTTTGTAAAGTAGAATCAAAGATTACAAGTGTGTGTAAGTTCTGTAGATGCACGCAGCCTGCAGTATGCTTCTGTTTCAGATGCTCATTTTCAGTGAGATGCAGCTGTAAATTGCTACCTGTTTCAATATCCAAATGACATCCCTTTTGGTGATACCATTCAGGAACTATTTGGATCTATTTTCAGTCCTGCTGCTCTGAAATTTCAGTATTGCTTAGTGTGAGAGCCCTGTAACATAATAATTTAAAAAGTTTTAGTTCTTCATGTAACCAAAAAGTACCTTTAAAATTGCAATTACTGATCAATATTAACAGAACAGTTACAAATATTATGATGGGATTATTAGAGAAGGTAACTAGCAATATCTGCTTGGTGCCAGTGGTGCTGTGTGCTGTGATGCCACTGGATCTTCCCATGACATCTGCTGTGGGATGGCAGAAACCCCAAAGGTTTTGGTTGTGCAGTCTCCTAGGACCCTGATGTCTTGGGGCACGCAACAACTTGCGAACTGGCTTGTTTCTATTGTGCGTATGCTCAACATCCTTCCCACTTTCACTGCACCAGGTGATCTCTTTTGCACGGCAAATGGTAGTTGCTTTGACACTAAATCCAGTCTTCCAATAATTTCTGTGTCCTAAATGTCAGTGGAATTTTGCCTTGTTATCTTGAGATATGATTTGTTATCCCTCTCTTCCAAAAATACCCTTGTCCTTTTAGCCATAATTCATCCCAAAGTGTTCTAAGCCGTCATTATTTTTCTATTCTGTTTTAAAATATTTCTCCTGTATTTTATTTTCATGTGAAATGAAACTCGGGAAGAATGTGCTGTTGCTCTTATCAAAAAAATTCCAGTTGGAGGGAAGGGAGGGCTTCTGCACTGTCCCATTTCTCCACCTGAGGTGCTGCCCCTGTATTAGTTCAATGCACTCCAGATATTTGCTAATCACTCCGAGCGGAGGAGCGTGGACTGAGGTTTATTTTGCTGAGTGCATGAGTTCTGCCTGATCAGCCTAGGCCAGGGTGCTCCGGGGAGACAAACCTCTTGGGCTGCCCCTGTATTAGTGCTCCCGGGAAGATGTCTCAGATCGATCCTCATGCTGGATGCGTGTGTGGGATGTGCCCTCCCTCAGTGCTGGGGTGACGCTCTGGGCTCGTGCTGACTTCCCCTTTCCTCCTGCTTCCGTGCAAAGGTAATCCAGGTTAATAGGCTCAATGAAAGCCTTGACACACTCCAACATGCCTCACATCAGGATGATTCGAGAGCAAAGAGGGAATGCCAGAATTGGAAAGCGTGCCAGGATATCACCAGTAGGGATCTGGGCAAGACCTTAGAAGACCTGCTACCTACAATGCGTCTACAATGCATTAAGAGATTTGATTCGTTTCATTTCTCAAGTTTCTTGAAGTTTTTTTTTTTTTATGGCAAAGCTTTTGGTCATTTGACATAACTTTTCCAAAGCTTCTGTCACTTATGGAGTTAGAGCTTCTTTCCATATTATTCCTCGAAGATAAGGGCAATGCCTCAGTGAGGTGATACATATTTTTAAAAACATATTTTCACTAGCTCAAGATAATCTGAGGTTTCTTTTCACCACTCTAAATTCTGAATGCTATCTATGTGCTAATGCCTGGAGCTTTATTGTCATTGCTAATACTATATTTCTGACACTGAATGTGTGTGCCCAAAGGTGGATTTTAAAAAAAAGAAGTTTCATCTGTATAATTCAAGATGTTTGAAAACTGAGATTTGTGCAATCACTATTTCAATTTTTCTCTTACCCTACTTGAGGTGAGAATAATTTAAGAAAATAGACAGAATGTACAAAATAGGATGTTTTACTTTTAGTGAGCAGAGAATCTGGCGGAATAAATAGAGAATTGAGAATCACGGGTAAGTCCATGCTGTGCCTAAGAAGTAGGTAGCTCGAAAGACTTGTTTTTTCCCTCCATTTCCCTTGGTTCTCTTTGTGACCTGTCAGGCCTGTGCTGAACCTATTTCTATTCTATAATCTATAGAGAGGAGAGGGCGCTGGCTGAGCCTCCCGGCAGGCCGCTCTAGCAGCGACGCCGGTGAGGTGAGGCGCTGGGTGCCGCGGAGCCCTGCAAGGAAAGGGTTATCTCTGCGCTCGAGCGCGAGCGCACACCCTGCTCTCGCCTGCAGGCACGGAGATAATAATAGCATGGCAGGATGGCAGCCTGCGTTCTGGAACGGTTTATGAGGAGGAAGTCCGCAATTACATATTTCTGGGCAAACATTAACCGAGACCGAAGCCCAGCTTCGAAGAAAAACAACAGGCTGGAACCTCCAGCAGCGTAGCTGTTCCGTGCGCCGACAAGGGCGCGCGGGCGCTGCGGTGGCCTCGCGAGCAGAGTGAGGCTAGCCCGGGAGCGAAGCGCGGGGCCCGACAGCGAGAACGTGTCCTGGTGTGGGCTTGCGGAAGGCAGGTCTTTCCTGACCCAACAGCGGTACTGGAAAGAGCAAGGAGATTTTTTTTAAGTGCTGTCTAGCTCTGTGAAAACAGACCTAAGCCAAAGTAGCGGAAGTATTGTTTGCTGTGCTCACGGCCTAATCCATTTATATCTGTGGTTTCAGAGCTTACCACCAAGCACTGAAGTTTCTCCTTTAAAAAACAAGTTACTTTGGGCATCTCTCAATCACTGCGGTTACCCTGCTAGAAACAATTGCTATTCTGTGCTGTGGTTTTGTAAAGTACCAGTCTTATTTAGAGATTTGTGTGCTAAACTTGGATATGCCTGTTCTATTATGGACTTTGAGTACCTAAAAATGGGATTGTTACACTAAAATTAAGTAGACAGCTAAATGATACACATTTCCTTTCCTTTGTTTTTCTTCTGACAGACCACAATTACTGTAAAGAAGCTGTCCCCTCTTTGCTGCAAGCTCCAGGGGAAAGGAGGGAGGACAGAATAGAGACCCATGAAGGAGAGGTGGGAGAGGCGTGATAGTCGAGAGAGACGCTTGCTGCGGCAAGCATAGTATGTAAATTCCAGAGTTAAGCACTTTGGAAAACGTCCAAAAGATGAAGATATGTACATTACTCCTGCCAAGGGGAAGGAAGGGAATCTTAAATGTCTCCATAGAGAATAGCTATTTGGCCTTTTTTTCCCTCTTTCTTTTAAAGGGCAAATACTTCTCAGGGAAAATTAAGACAGCTGTGACTGAGAAGTCTTGAACTTGCATTGGATTACTGGGATCGTGTTTGGTAAAAGCTGTATTTAGTCTGTTTTCTTTTTTTTTTCTTTTTTTTTAACTGTGGTGAAATGGACAGGAGATAAGCTTAGTGTCTTCCTACCTCTCACTGCTTGTGCACAGACATGTTGATGCTGCGTTAAAATCAGCAGCATCCTGCAGGCCTTTGGAAAGCCAAATAAAGTGAAGCTTCTGGTTCCATTGGCTTCCCAGTGGACAAGTGCACCTATCCCAGTGCTCAGCATCATGATCAGGAGTGATTAACTGTCCAGCTGCCCTCAGCTCTTTGCAGAGAGTGGAATGGAAAATGCTGTCTTGGAGACTGTAGTTAGAGGTGCTTCCTTGAACAAAATGTATTGAACATGCACAGCTGCCTCTGCTTAACCTGCTTTGCTGACAGAGCTGGGTTGGTTTGTGTTTTCTTTGCTTTTATTCCCTTGTGCACAATACCGGGCACCTCATTAATGCTAAAACAACTTCAAAAAAACCAAGTAAATAAAAGTGTTTTAGCAGGTTAATCCTGTGAAAGTATTTTACAAAACATGAAGTAAATGATAAATTCTGCTGTGAAATGATCTCTGCTGTGCTTATGCTTGCATTTTGAAAATCCACTGTATTATTAGACTAGGTGCTTTTAAGTATCCTGAAGAGATCTGATTTTTGGGAAGAACTGAGGCCACTGGGATAGAAAGAAGAGGTGGCCTGTTGTGATAAATATGGCAGTATTTTAGTATACTAAAGAGTAAAGGGTGCTGGCTCCCAGATAGGTATTTTACCTTAGCATTTTAATCTAGCTAGAATAAAACAATATTCGTGTGAAACAGGAGAGCATAACAGGAGAATGGAAGACCTAAATTGGGTGCAACACCCCAGAACGGACAAATCATGGCTACCTTATATGCAAGAGCTGCCCACATCTTTCAGATCTTTCTTTTATTGCTTATTACCCCTTTCAAATGATGTTCTTGAAGGCTTGGACTTAGATTAACCTTCTAACAATTTGTTTAGTTAAGATTTTACAGGTGTGTATTGTTATCTCCTGAGTGGGAGGCTGTTTGGTCCCTCTTGAAGTAGATTGCCTTCCACTGATCCATCCTTCTGCTGTCAGGAAATTTAGCATCATCTCAGTGGACCAGCAAAGGGTGAGAAGCTTTATTAGGATATTCAGATCATATATATTTTTTTCCTTTTATATAAAGTTACTCATCACATTGTCATTAATAATCATCTTCCTGTGTGACAGGATAGGCTAGTCAGATCCCAGAGAGATAAGACTGAATTTGTCAGCTCCCAGAGGGCCAAAGTAAGCATCCTTCTGACTAAGGATCTTTGAGCACAGAGCTGGGAGTGGTGTGAATTTGGAGTTCTGTGTTGCTCTGAGTGAAACTGAAAATAAGGTTGTGTAAGCGTAGTTACCAGTTAATGGTGTCTCTGTTCTCATTTCCACTGTGCCACCACACTCCTTGCTCTGTGTGTGCAAGTAGGAAGGCAGGTGAGATTTGGATGCAGCAATCCTTTGCCAACTGAACCCATGTGATAGTCTCTTTTTAGAAGTCTCCTTTGGTCTTCTGTAAAGGACTTTCAAAATTTGGGAGATGCCGTCTAACACTGCAGACCAGAAGGTGGGACCTCAACAGTCTTCTCACTGGGAGCTCTGCTGGATGGCCTTTCCTCCTGTACCTGGTTATATCAAAGCATGACATGGAGACATTTGCCTGTATAAGCTGTCTCCTCAGAGGAGGAACTTCCCATAAGAAATCTCTTTACAGTGTGAGGGTCTCTGTACTCTGCTGACCTTGCAAGCAGAGAGGAGATGCAGAGACTTGCACAGGGGCAGAGGGAACAAGGTTGGAAATGGAAGAGGGCTTTCGTGGTCTTTTTGCTGGCAGTCGGGGTTAGCAATGATGGTACTTGAAGCAGGTGGCTGAGAAGTGCAGTGGTTACCTTGCAGATGACATAAAACGACTACAAACAGCATGAAACCTGTTGAATGCCTGCGTGCATGCCTTGCAACGCACCGCGCTGTCCCAGGGGCTTGATGTGAGCCCCCACGGAGCGCGAGCCTCCGCAGCGGCGTGGTGCTGCCCTGTGCCCTGCGCTGCTTCTCCTCGCCGATACGTCGGCATCTGTGCAGCCGCTTGGGCTCGGCAGGAACGCTGCAGGGAGATGCGGCTTAGATTTAATCATTAGCAAATGTCCCTTGACTGTTTCTCAGTTGCCCATCTGAATTTAATTCCGAGAGAAGGAAACCCTGATGTATTCCTGCCTTCAGGTATAATTACTTCAAGATGGATCGACCATTTAAGCACACACGACACTGCTTAGCTTTAATTAGAGTAAATTGGCAGAATTTATATGACCGGTAGTTTTGGGGACTGTCAGATACATGAAAGTATATTTTGCATATCATTTCCTGCTGAGAGTAAGACCAAGGTACTAGCTGAAAGGCTTGTAATTAGGATAAAAACACTTTGTAAATTTAAACCCATCCCCATTATGAATGGAAAGCAACTGGCTGGGGAAAAAGGTGGTGCCTTGGAAGGGAAAAACAGTTAAAACACAAAGCAAGAACTTCAGTTGAAGATGATGCTATATCACAGAAACATGTTATTCCCAAATTAAAATATTGGTAGTGAGTCAGAGGTGGTTTGTAAGTGAGTGTCTGAGATTTATAAAGCTAAGATTAAGTTTTTTTTTTTGGAGGAGCGTTTCAGTATATCGCAGCTCTAGTGTCGATTAAACCAAAATTGGAGAAAAGGAGGTTTAGCTAAATGTCCTGTCATGGCAGGTTCTAGCACTCTAGTTCTCACTGACCTGAAAGTGTAAGGTTGGCCTTTGCTGCATGTTTCTAGCTGAACCCTCATTTTTTAGTTCTGCTCTAGTCTGAATACAGTTTACAAGATGTTAGTCTGCTGAGGAGACAAGAACTTGCTCTTGGCAGCTATTCCTTCAGTGCATGATCAGTGCTTCTGATTTCAGTCATTCTAATCTCTTTCCTTTCAAAAATTGAATCCTAAGGCCCTGAAAATTTGTCATAATAAAAGTTGTTTGATTTTTGTAAAAGCTGGGTTGTCTTAATACTCCAAAGGCCAGTATACATGGAGGGAATTTAGTATTTTTCACTGAAGTTTTGCCATAATGACATGATGGTGGAACTAAAGTAGAAAGTTTCAGGAAAAATCCTTGAAATTTCTTGCTGTTGGTTTGTGCTCCACCCTTTGGATACAAAAGTTGCAATTTGTGATAAGAAACACTCGTTTTCCCCCTGCTTTCAAGTGCTCTAGGCCAAGCTGTGAGAGGCAAAAACAGGGGTGCAAGAGCAGAGCAGGGGAGTGGGGGTGTTTCTCCATTGCATTTGTTTGCATAAATACTTTTTTCTGTTGCTTTTATTTTTAGTAAGATGCTGGGGAGGCAAAACAAATGTGAAATGCTCAGGATGTCAGTTTGTGCTGTGACTAATCTGTCTTCTGCATGGTTAATACTGCTCCCAAATACCGACAGAAGGGAAGTCACAGGCGGGTGTGTTTTCCCCGCGCGGCACATCACAAATGAGGAGCTTGGTTAATGGCTGCTCGTAATTCCCGGAGCTCTCCTCTTTAGGGAGCCTTTCCTCAGGAGCGCCGTTGTGAATCCGGTTAAGTCTGGACGCTTCTCCGTTTTCTCGTGTTGTGGGCTCTGCTTTGAGGCAGTTACTGTTCCTTCAGCATAGCGAAGGGACAAGTGGTGTTTGCCACCATGGGCTGCCATTTGCCCGGGCCCCATTACAAAGGCAGACCACATCCTGGCAAGGACAAAGTGCTGTCTGAGGCCCTGCCCGCGGGCACCGGGGCCTCCTTGGAGGGGCGCCAGGACGTGGGCAGCCTTTGTAAGAAGTTACTGTTTTAGTCTGTGTGGAAGTCAAGGGAAGGCATAAACCAACTAAATTAATCTTTCTTTCCATTCTCTGGCAGAACTTCCACCAGTCAAAATATGCATATGATTCACTGCAGTATAAATTTTTCCTGTTTTTTTTTTTTTTTTTTTTTTCTTTTTTTTGTTTGCTATCATGTAGGGGAAATAAAGTAGGAGAAAAGGACTTTGTCATTTGCTGTGCTGCATCTCCCTTGCACAAGTAAATGGTTAGTGAAGATTGGAGGCCCCTGCTTAGGTAACTTCTTGTGAGGATATCCTTACTTTGTGTCTTTTCAACAAAGTGATAACTGTGCAGTGTTCCTCGTGTTCCATCTAATAAACCTGAAAGGATGTAGGTCTTAGGGTTTAAGCTGCAAACTTACTGAAATGAGGAGGTAAGATGTATATATGAGCTTGTCATTACTAGTATATAAAAAATAGATGAGCTTGCAGGATAATTATGTAAATCATTTTTATCTGCAAATTAAGGAGAGTAAGATGAATCTGCAAAGTTTGAAGTAATTTGTCCAAAGTTACACTTGGTGACAGAGTTGAACATAGAAGCCCAAATCTCCTGGTTTTGCAAAATATCAGGAACAAATTTTATTCTCACTTTTCACTTGAGTGGCACCATAAGCCATGAACTTGGTGTGGAATACCAAGAACAGGGTAGAATAACTTTTAAAAGTAGCAGGATTATATAGATTTCTAAGTGTTGCCTTGTACTTCTCAGTTCAAAGAATTATCATGTGGCTGCGGAATTTTAATAAACCTTTTTGCAGCTAAAATAAAACATTGAGGTTTCATGGGAAAGTAGGTGTTGAAGTGGAACATTGGTTGCATCAGTAAATCTTCCTTATTCTCTATTGGCAGTGGTGAATGTGAGTCAGTATGTTTGTTTGAGCCTCTAAAAATACCATATGTCTTTATAATTCCAAACAAGTCCTCCTGACGGACAGAAGCAGTGCTCTTTACTGCTTAAGTGTGGTACAGTGTCTGCTGTGTATTGAGTATCTCTGAAAACAACCTAGCCCACAACTAGACCACTGTTTTGCTGCCATGTACCTCATCAGAAAGAATGGATTTACCAAGGTGTAAAATTCCCCTTAACTGTGGGGAAGCAGATCTTCTGCCTTATATTTGCAGATGCCTGAGACTGAAGTTAATCCTGGCATAAACAGGTGAAACTTCCATTCAGGCTAAAGGGTTGTCCCCATCTGTGCCATGAACAAACTTCTTATAAATGGAGTTGTGGGTGAAGCCCTCAGATCTTGTTTATCCAGTTTAGGGTAAATGCATTTTCCTAAAACCTACTGCGTGAGTCTGACATGGTCATATGATTCTGTATGAAAACCATGTGAAATTAGCTTTTTTTCCTTTGGATCTCATGTTTTTGACCTGAGAATTATTCAGAGGCTTTTAGTTTATTTGAATCTTACAGCTGAGCAAATGCAGAATCTTCAGCAACTTGGTTTAAATCAACAAAAATGCTTGGGAGCAGGAGTAGAAATGGTCTTAGCTCCGCCTTGTGAAGGAGTAATTGGATGAATCTGATAATCTGTTACACTGAACAGAAGAACTGTCAGAAATGTCACAGAGAAGATTCCTTATCCAGCTGAAGTGTCATGAAATACTGAACAATTCTTGTCAGCATTGCTGTACTTCACTATACAATGTTTACTCAAGCAAGTGCTGAACTTTAAGGGACCAAACAGATCAGGGCTGTTTCTGTGAATAGGGCTTGTGAAAATAAGTTGCTAGAATTGAGTTCATTTGCAGGAAGTACCATGCCACATGAATTTTTCTTAATTGGCTGAGTCTTTTCTCTGCCAAAGGATCCTGGAATGGGGCTGATGGCATCAGCTTTCGCAGAGGTGTGGTGTGCATGATGGAGTGTGTAAAGTGTGGCTTTCCTTTTACAATGTAGCTGCCAGTAGCATCTCAGCGAGGTTTGATAGTGGGTTTACTTCTGTCCTAACCACAAATCTTATTGTGGGTTTTCTGTTCATCGTAGATGGTGTGTGTGGGAACATTTGGAGGAAAGAGTACTGTATGTTACAGCCTGATTATGCTCTGCTGTTTGAGGGCAGTTGTAGCACCACTTGGTTCTGACGCTGGAACACCAGTGAAAACAGATGCAGTGAAGATAGTTGTGTTCTGTGTCAGATCTTCATTATTCCCTTGTGGCACAGAGTTTTTCATATGCAACATACAGTTGCCTTTTTTTGGTGTTATCTTTGAAAACTGTCATGTGGATACTTGTGAAGCACGAGAGGCTTAAAACTGGGGAAAAAAAATCCTTTGCCTTGTCTTGTAGCTTTTGTCTTTTTAGCATGGATTTACTTCCTTTTAATTAAAAGCATGGGTATAGCATGGGTGCTTAAATGTTTATGGAGTTGCATGTGAAGGAGGAAACTCTTGCTTGGGGGTTGAATCTGCTCAATAGGTCAATGTGTGAGTTCCCTATCAGCTGATATTACTCCTGTTAAGTAGGCCTGCCCTTCCTCTCGTTTCTGCTGCTTGGAAATCTCTGAAGTCATCTCTCTCCTGATTTTGGAAAAAATGGAAAGGATTTCAAATCTTCAGGAGGTGTGATTAAAAAAGAATATGCTTTGCTGGGTCAGACCAATTGTTTGTCCTGTGTCCCAGCCCCTCTCTGCCTTTGGCCTTTATCTGGTCTTCAGACAGCGGTGGTAGTTTTGCTAGGTATCTATCCAAATGAGTTGCAGTTAGAAGATTAGTGTTTCTTTCCTTGGATGTAAAGAAGGCAGTTGCTTTATATCTTGAAGCATGATAAATCATTCTTGTGCTAGTTTTGTGCCATGGCAAATCTGGCTTGCACTTCAAGTTTATACCAAATATTTGCCTTGATGGGTGGGCTGCAAACCAGCAAGTGTACAAGGAGAGGGGGGACTAGAGATATGCCTTGGACAAAGAGAGTTATCTCCCATGCAGAGGGTGGAATGGCTCATGGCACAAGGTTGACAGAGAGAACCTGTGATAGGAATTCGGGGAGCAGCAGGTAACACGGAGCTTTGTGATCTCGACCGGTCAGTTCTGGAGTGGTGGACATGCGAGGTTCTGTTTTGCATCTTCTCTAGCTAGATCTGACTTTTTGATTTGGGAAAAGAGAGAGAATGACACTAGGGATTTCTTTTCTTTCTCTGTCCTTCAGAAAAGAGAAGATAATGGAGTTGAAAACAAAAGAGAGAACACCTGCAATACAAACTGAAAGTCTTCATTAGCGTAAAACTGAAGTGAAAAGTATAGCTTGACAAACAGCGTGGTTTTTGTTTGTTTGTTTGTTTTTGGTTTTTTTTTGGTGTAGTGGTTCTCACAACAGCTTCAAATACTTACATTTTGTTCTTTTTTGCTGTAGTTTTACTTTTAATCTGTTCACGGGACTACTTAAAACAATATGTTCATGTGCTCAGCCCACAAATCCTTATAGTCCCAAACCATTCTAGAAAGGCAGCGTCAATCTAGTTGTATCACTGTTCAAGGCTACCACGTGCATGACATTTATCTCCCATTGTGGGAGAGCTGTATGATGTGTTGTGTAAGGGGCTTAGGTTTTCTCCTCTACCCTGAGTGCCAACTTTGAGCAGAGTTGCACATGTAAGACTGGGTTGAGTGAATGTGACCTCCTATGAGTGTACATGCTTGTGGGGAGAAAGGAACAGTTTAATGTGTGTTTGAGATACTCTGGTTGTGTTTGTGAAAAATGATATAACATTTGATTGACTGAATGCTTACAGGGTAAAA
Source organism: Crypturellus tataupa (assembly GCA_034781795.1). Classification (NCBI taxonomy): domain Eukaryota; kingdom Metazoa; phylum Chordata; class Aves; order Tinamiformes; family Tinamidae; genus Crypturellus; species Crypturellus tataupa. The sequence goes on from JAWLRI010001005.1 coordinate 253,705, forward strand.
ATGAAACAAGATGAGAAATTGCTTTCTGTTTCTCTGGATTTTTCCCTTCTGTGCTTAGTTAAGACAGGATTTATGTTGGTGTGTCTTGTAAGTGGCAAGTTCACCAACACTTCCAGTGACAACCTAGAAGGTGTCAGTCAGATGTGCTTGCAGGCACAAGAATTTCTATTTACAGAGAGCATGAATCCCCAAGTGATGGGACTGCATGCAGAAGGCTACTCCATGGCTCTTGAGGGCATGGTTGGGGTGAAAAATACTGAATTATGTGCTGTAGGGATCCTGAAAGTGTTGTGGCTGGCTTGGCCAGGATCCCTCCCTCCCAGGGGTCTGTGGAGAGCATAAATCAGATGGCAGTAATGTCCTGAGCAAGAATGAAACGCATGTGCTGGTGCAGAGCAAGGGCGAGATGGTGACTGTTCTCTGCCTGTCCCTGGGCAACCAGCGAGAGCATGTCTGGCCTGCGCCTTCAAGGCAAGATCAGAAGGCGCTGGGTGATTTGTCTAGGTTTTATTCTATGTGTGTTTACTAAGAGGATCTCGATAGCAACCAGGGTAGGGTTGTGTGCTAGAAGCCCTTCATGCGGGTCATTCACTTCTTTGCTTTTGGGGCCTAGATAATCCATTTCTTGCAGACACAGTTGCTCAATTCAGCGTCAATAAACTAGAGGTGTTTCATTCCTTTGTCTTTCTGTGGTCCAAAGAGTTGGCTTCAGTCCAGAGATTTTCACAATTTTTGCCGAAGGAGCTTTCCGTGCCTTGAAGTTCCACCTTTTTCTCTGCTTTGCTTGAATCCATGGAATGGGGCTGATAATTCCTTGTGCTAGGACAAGCTGAGGTGATAATATATAGCTAAGCTTCAAGACAAAGCAGCCTCCAGAAGGAAAGATGTTCATTTATTGTGCGCAGCCAGAGGAGAGGATCTGTTGAACAGATGCTGTGCTGACTGGCTTCCATCTTGAGCATGGATGCTCTCTTCAGTGCAAAGGGCCTGCATGGTGGTTCTGCTTCCTTTCAGTCCCACTTAAAGGCTATTTTGAATACTTAAAAAGGATTTAAGTACTGCAGGGTTTGCTGGCACAGCAATAAGGAGGGCTAAGGGTAAATTTTTGACAAGTGCCAGGAGGTGAGAGCTTTTGCTTTGATGTTTGTGATGGATTTATTTCTACCCTTGTGATATTTGTTTGGCAGTGAAAAACAGTGGAATATGGGCTGTAAAATCATGGTGGTGTCTGAAGGGTTTTTGCATAACCAACCTTCTTTCCCCATCTTGGTTGGAAATGTCACTGCAATCAGGTTTTTATTGAGGACTAGTTAAAAATCATTATCTAATGATCTTGGTTACTGGTTGCCTCTTCACAAATTCAGAACTTGGAAAATAGTCTTGTCTCTTATTGTCTTCTGCCTCCTCTGGAGTTGCCTTTGTAGCAGTAGCCTTAAATAAGGATGCACCTGTGTGTTTCCGTTTCCATTAAGATCAGCTGAATTTAGCCTGCCTAGTTTTAAAACTCGAACCCCGAGTTTGCTTTCAGGATCCTAACAACCAGGTCCCCACGCACTTGGCAGCATTTGGTTGTGCAGCTCTGGCCTGCTGCGTGGCCGTGTCCCCGTGCTGATGAGCTGGCGGGGGAACACGGCAGGACGAGCGGGGCAGCGTGCAGCCCTGCAACGCTCCTGCTCGACCTCCTCGCTCGGGCAGCGGTGAAACGCCGCCGCTGCGCATGCCACGGCTACCTGTCTGTCCACTTGAAGGAACCAGCTAGTGTGCTTTGTGGGTGCAAGGGTCAGCTGGATGGGCTCGTGAAAGAGGGATTAATTGAGGGTGACTAAATAGATGGGAAGGGCTCCGGTCCCGGAAGTCTCTGATCCTCCAGCGGCCGGTAGAGACGGCCTGGGAGGTCCCGTGCGTGCTTGCCGGCTCTCCTGCCACCTTAGGCATCTGCTCTTGGGGCCGGGCGAGGTGTTAGCTCTGAGGCAGCACGCTGGCTCCTGCGCTCTCCTGTACATAAAACGCTAGTGTATGGGTGCTTGCTTTAAACAGCTGAGGTGTTATTAGTGTTGGTGAGTCAAGAAGCAAACCTGAAGGACCTGATTCTGACATGTGTTTTGTTTCAAAGTTTGTTCTCCCTCAAATGCAGAAATATCAAAGGTTTCACCTGCCCATGGGGCTCCTTAGCAATCTGATACAGTCTGGAAGGTGAAATGATAAAATTTGTTTAGTCATGTTGCTGGGAAATGACTAATTTGAGGAAACGAGGTATTTATCCTGACAATGTAAATGGGGATTAAGGACTTGCGTTAGCCTTTTTGTAAACCAGACCTGAATGCTTGCTGGCTGCATCCTGTAGGATGGGTGCCCTCCCGGTTTGTGAGGCTGCTGTGCCTGGCTTAATCCCCCCATGCTGTCTGCTGTGGAAGGGTGAATGCCCAGTGGGGTCACAGCTTTGTAACTCGGGAACTGGCTCTGAATTGTGTCTGAGTGGCACCATGTCCGGAACCTCTGAGGGCACTGTTGGTAGTGGGGAGGAGGAGGGGCTCTGCTTGATTAGTGGCGAACGAGGTGTTTCTGATGGGACCTTCCTTCTTGAGGCAGCGGAGCCTACAGCGCAGCCGCAAAGGGCTCCTTGGCTGTGCGAGCAGGAGCTGCTGGACACCAGCTGGGTGTCTCCTGCCAACCCGGCAGTGCTCCCAGCCGCCTTCCCCTTCTTTTGGGTGCTGTGGAGGCTGCTGTGGGACTGGGACTGCCAAAGCATCACGCCTGTGCCCTGGGAATGTGTTCCCAGCGCCATGGTGCACAGAGCGGGTGCACAGAGGGGTTGGAGCCTGTTGGTGCAACGCCTGGGTGTAGCTTTGCGGAAGGTGGGGGAAGCATTTGTTTGCGACTAAACTGGACACTGCGGAGCAGCCTCATGTGTGTGTTTAGAGATTGAGGTCAACATGTCGGAATTAAATCATCTCAGAGGAAATTTATCCAGCTGCAGTGCCTACACACCCCTCAAATCCCATTTAATCCCTTAAATACTTATGCAGTGCTTTGGCCTTGCGCTGGCCCTCAGCACAGGGAGCATTTCACCCAGTGTGAACAGGCCTAGAGGAATGTGAGTGATCCTGTGAAGTAGGTAACACGTAGCAGTGACTTAATCCCTCACTGAAATACAGCCACAGCAAACACCTTTCCAATCCCAAAAGGAAATGAAGGGGAATGCGCACTTGAAGACCAAAGGAGTGCTTTAAACAAGCGAGCTGTAATGACCAGAAACGGAGCTTCAGCCAAGATACCTGGGCTTGAAACCTAGTGCTTCTTTCGAAATAAGATTTTTACTGTCACAAATGACTGGGAACTTGTTTTTAAGTGTTGTCTGAAAGTCTGTGCCTCAGATGTTGCTGTTATATTGATATTAAGCCACTAATTACAAGGAAGTTGCTCTAATTAGTTACTGCATTTCTTTCCATAACAGGGATGACTCCTTCCTGAAACACTACCCTACCTTTCTCTATAGTCTTGTGAAACCACTGGGGAAAAGCACAGCAACATCATTTGGCAGGAGGAGGCTGAATGTACTGTATTTAAAATATAGCCTGTAGCAAATATATGAAAAACTTGAGGATGTAGAAAAATTGAGATTGCCAGAGAAGATTTTATTTTTTTTACACACACACACGCGTGCACTCAACAAAAATGAGCTATTTCTTGTTAGCAGCTGTGATTTTTTTTTTTTAATACAACCCTTTGTGTAGCTTAGAGTAATGTCATCTCATAGGGTTAATTCGAGACTTCTTGTCTCTGAGACTTGGATTTTCTTTTACTTAGTATCCATTAACAATGTGATTTTTAGCAATTTGTTACCTGTTAAAGTGTGGGGGGCGTTGATGATGGAAATCTGTGCATTTAAAAAGTAGAAAATTACCAAGCCATTTCTAAACAAAAGCAAAGTGGCTGCTAGAGGCTTTCTTTAGCAGTGCTTGACTTGAGTAGCTGCCTGGGCAGGCTGCTGGCTGCCAGGTCGGAGCCAGGTGTCTGCGGAAGGCGCCTTCTCCCTGGCGCTGCCGCAGCTGCTCCGCTTGTGAGGCGGCGCGTCCTGCAGGCGCTCCTGCGCGTGGATCCCATAGGCTGTAACACCGCTTTTCCTTGCTCTGATGCGTAATAGGTGTTTCGTGTCGGGGGAGAGGCCGCGTGCAGTAACTAGTGGTTGGCACTTGTGAGCTGTCATGTGGGGAAGGAGCCCATGTGGTGGGTGCCATGAGCCTTAGCAGGCAGCTGCTTTCCACACTTAAGAGAAAGTCTACTTCTATACATTTTTTTCCTGCCTCTCTCAGAAACATATGTGTTGGATCACCAGCACTGCTGCTTGGCACTATTTTTAAAACATATGTAACACCCGAACGTGCCAGAAGTTTGAGAGGCAAGTGAAGAAAGCGCCTTGCTGGCGTGGGCGCTGCCTCGGCTGGAGCGACGCAGCCGGAGAGGGTTGAGAAGCGCCTGGGGGCGCCGAGTGTGTCAGGAAAGAGCCCCTGTGGTTACGGCACAAGGACCTACCAGCCCAGACTGAAACAAAACATGCCCGTGTCACTCCTCTTCCTCGCTCACTATGGGAGTCGTGGACGAGCGGAATAGCTGGGGAGAGGGGGCCCTGTTGCTTAGTGCCGCCGCCCCGGCTTGTGCCTTAGCACAGACGTGCGTCAGCAAGGGCTCCTTCAGGACGGGGCCTGTTTTCTGGTGGGCGGCAAATCCGGGTCTTGAAAACCGCTGTCTGCTGGACAGCTTTGTACAGAGGGCACCCGGGCTGGAAATAGAAAAGGGAGTCTTTTGGAGTGGAATGTCCAAATCCTGCAACCTAGGCAAGTGGAGGGAAGAAAGTGATGTCTTTTGGACATATTTTTATTAAAGCTGTAATACTTGCTGAGGTGGGTTTTCCCTTTACTTTTTACTTTTTATTTCTGTTTTTTTATTTTTCAAACAGGCAGAACAAAAAGAAATGAGCAGCATTAACAGCCTTGCGAGGTCACAGGGACCTGAGCGGAATTATTAACTGGTTCCCTCTCTGCCGGGCTCTCTGTATTCACTGTATCACAAGCTTGAAGCCAGACCTTATTTTACTAAGCAAAAATGGTCCTTTTGTTGCTGTTTTCTCCCCAGTGTCATCTCTCATGGTTGCCAGGGGAACCGGCGTGTATCCTTTCAGCGTAGGTTATTGGGCCTCAGGAAGGAAGTGCTCCAGCGCTGGCCTGCTATTTTTATAGAACCGTTACATAATACAATCTATTAAAGCTTCCTCTTGGTGTTTTATTGCACAAAGGGGAAATTAAGTTTGATGACTCCTAAATGTTTGATGGAGGATGTCAGGTGACTTGGGGATTGTTTTGCGCTCGCCGCATAGCAACAATATTTCTGTATGCAATTCAAGAAGAACAAATATACATTAGTGCCATTGGCAATATTTGTCTGCATGCAGATCGCCAGAGGAAATAGAATTCTAAGCAGAGCAAGTGCAAACACTGTAAAAGTGCAGGGCCCTATCAGTTGGGGAGGATAAGGTGGCAGAGTAGTTGATGTTTTGACAGTACAGGGAAAAGAGATTTGAAGGTGTGTTATTTTATTTTGCTTGATTCTAGGGTGCGCACAATAACTGAGAGGCTCAATACCCTTCCAGTCCTGACGGTCATATGCAGTCATGAACATCCACAATGTGGCAGCTCCTTGGTGACTTTTATTTCTCAGAATGCGGTTCATGAGAGAACTTGGGTTCTGCCTCGAGAGTTACCAGCCCAGATGATTTAAAGCAAGTCGCAACTGTATAGAGTTAGTGTTGACTGTATGACACACTTGAATGGCGCTGTTCCCACCCTAGGTAAGCTACTGGTCCACATGTGTGCTGACTGGAGATGTATTTCAAGTTGAGTAATTGCATTTGTAATACCTGAGCCAGAAGAAATCTCTGCTGCGGGTCTGAGGGTTCATACTGCATCCTGTGTCTGTCTTGGAAGGAAAGAGCAGGGCTGAGAATGGTGAGGCTTAAAGCTTTGTTAAGAGCAGGAAAATGCAATCAGAAAGTGGGGGCTGCGCTACCTGTTGAAAGAAAAGTCATTTCTATGCTTCTCTCTCCAGGCAGAAATTCTGACAAAGCTGGGAATTCTAATTCAAATGCTTGAATTTTCAGAGGAGATTTCAGTAATGGTGCCCTATATGGAAGGGAGGTTCATCTGCAGTGTTTTCAGCAGACTGCCTATTCAGAAGATGGTAGCAGTCTCCTGAGCAGCAGGAAGCCAGGCAAGAATTTTCAATTGCTTGCAACCTTTGCAAACTGCAGGAAACCTCCTGTGCTTGTAAAATCCTCTGCACGCCTGTTCAAAGAAGACATCTGAACTGAACTATGTGGGGAGAAGAGCTCGGTAGAGCTAGGTGAATACAAAGGAGAAAGTTATGTGGACTCCTGCCTGGGATGCTTTGCTCCTGACAACTTGCAGGGATTTGATTTACACACAGGAAGAAAAACGCATTTTTTGACCAGAAGGTTATATAGGACCCAGAGGATAAAAGAATTTACATGCCCTAAAGGAGGGGTGGAGGAGGAACCAGAGCTCAGTACAGTTTTACTAGGCTCCAGTCAACATGTGTGGAGCAAAGTGCCATAAATTTGTGGCTATGATTTAACATGAAGATTAGAGTTGGTCAGGAATTTTACAGCAGAACAGCTTTTCATCAAAGGTTCGTGGAAGCTTGTCATAGAATCACAGAATGCCTAAGGTTGGAAGGGACCTCTAGAGGTCATCTAGTCCAACCCTCCTGCACATGCAGGGTCACCTAGAGCACGTGGCACAGGACCGCATCCAAGCGGGTCTTGAAGATCTCCAGAGAAGGA
>JAWLRI010001005.1:260660-281536 GCA_034781795.1 Crypturellus tataupa
TCCTCGTGGCCCTGCGCTGGACTCTCTCCAGCAGCTCCACATCCCTCTTGTACTGGGGGGCCCAGAACTGGACGCAGCTCTGCAGATGTGGCCTCACCAGGGCTGAGTAGAGGGGCAGGATCACCTCCCTTGACCTGCTGGAGACGCTCCTCTCAATGTACCCCAGGATCCCATTGGTCTTCACTTCTACAAGAGTAGAGTTTCTACGATGTGGGCCCAAACTGCTGTGCAGAGGCAGGGAGGAGCGCTGAGAGCAGCCAGGGTCCCAGCTGGGCTCCTTCCCTGGGAAGGCAGGAGACGGGCCTGCCAAATGGGAGGTCTGGATCCGCAGGTTGCCGTTCCCTGATGGAGCTCTGACTACTGGGCTTTGGCCGGGCTGTGAGGATGCTGCTTTTCCGGGAGGGGAAGGGAAGTCTCGCTCTGCCTCCTCTTTTTGTGCTGCTTTTGAGATCCTAAAAAGGTTAGCGAGGCAGGAAACAAACTTCCCACCCTGTGCCGATGATGCCTTTCAGTGCGTTCCGCTACATGCGGTATATTTATAGGCTGTGGCCAGGTGGGCTCCAATCCGCCCGCTGCTGGGAACAGGCTGGGAACTGGCTGGCTCCCATCCTGCTGCCGCCTGCTCGGGGGCCGGAGCTGGAGGCAGCGGTGCACAGTGGGACTGGGACGCAGTGACTCGGCACTGACCCTGCGGGGCTGCAGCTACTGCCTTCCGTGCAGCAAATGTCTGTTGGAGGATGTGCCCCGCTGCAGAAATGAGAAGTTCTTATTTCTTGGGTTACTTGGCTATGGAGGATGAAGGAGGGGTGTAGTCGCCATGTGACTCTTCCAGCTCCTGCTTGTGTCAGGATAGAGCCAGGCTTGCAGAGGAGTTTGCAGGGATGGCTGACTCTTTTCTGGGCTGGGGAGGCTTTATTCTCTTTTGGTCTATTCATCATCATCGAAAAGACTAGCTTAGCTTCTCACTGGGTGATAGTCTGTCTTGTCTTGAGTAATATTTAATTTAAATTAAGTGGAATGGCCTCAGTAGAGGATGTGCTGAGGCACTAAACAGAATCAGAGAACAAACTCCGTGAATCTTCTGCAATGGCTCTTTTCTTCTTTTCCTTTGCTTCTTCCAAATTGCATCTTGGATTCAAGACAATTTGTTAAAACCGTGACTGACTAGAAAAGCTTCTTGTATTGATGAAACAGTAATTTCTGAAGGCAGCTACATTAGGCAAGTATGTTTTCTAATTGCTCTGGGCTTGTGCTGTCCAGTGTGAAAATGCTTGAAATGTGAAGAAAGCGGAGCAGCGGGCTGAATCAGAAGAGGCTACGTGTGGGAGACTGGAGAAGATGCTTCCTGTGTTTGCTTTGAAAGCCTTGATGTATAAAAATCCTTGTTTGTTTTTAGAAGGAGCCTCTGGAGGAAAACAACTGTGGGCAAGAACGTGCAAAACATAGAGCTGGAATTATCTGGCTTTGTCCTGTCAAATGTTAAGCCAAACAGGAAGGTTTATTTTTCTCCCTTCTTTTTTCTCTTGGCAACTACTTCCCCAAGCTTCCTATGGGGTGGAAATGGGCAATAAATAGCAGGGTATCTAATGGCATCATTCCAGGCCTCCCAGCTACTGGTGCTGGCAAGGAAATGACTCTCCTCTTGCTTCCTTCTTATTTTTAGAGCGCTGAGTTTTCAGGGGGTGGAGGGAGGGTCGGTTATTATCAGAGGGAGAGTCAAACCGCAGTGGCTGACTTCCTACCGCCCTGCCAAACTGGAGGGAGCTGCAGCCGTATAATTCACACTGCTAGCGGTTTTGCCTTGTAAGCAAGACTTCCTTCAAATGTAAAATGTGTGCCCATGGAAGTGAGTTGTCATAGCCCCATAGCATGCCTGTTTTCAATACCTTCACATTTCTCTCTTCTGGACTATCCATTGCTCCTCTCTTCTTCCATTTTAGAAGCACTCGCTGGAGACACGAACTGCAAACAGAACCAGTGTGTTGCTCTTGGAAAAGAGGCTCAAAGTACAAATACTGGAGGACAACAGGATGAAAAAAAAATCCCTGATTTGATGACTTCCATATAAAAAGCTTTCTTCTCCAAATTTCTGCCTTGAGCTTGGCCTGTTCAAAGATTTTTTGCGCTTGTCGCAGTCCTGCAGACTGTAAAAAATAGGGAGTTTTTTTTTTTTTCCTGTGAAGCATTAAAAGCCTACTTGGTTTTTTTTTGCACAGGATCATTGATTTTCATTGTCCCTCTGTCAGCTCAAAATCAGGATTAGTTCAAATGCTTACGTTTATTTGGCTGTGGAACTAGTTTTAAACTGAACAAACTGAGCTTGGTTTGGGTTTTGACGTGAATACTTCAAGCAACCCTATTTCAGTAACCATAATGCAAGAACATATTTCTCTCTTCTTCGTTGCATGTCCTGGACCTAGAGAAAGTACGTCGGGAAGCCTTGGTCTCCAGCAAGTGCCCTGGGTTGCTCCTCCTGCCTCAAAGCAGCTTCAGCTATAACAAATAGGGTGGTTTCTGACTAATGTTTGTCCTGTTGTGAAAAGCCTCCATTGAAGGAGATTCCACATCCTCCTCGGGTAATATCTTCCAGTTGGTAACCAGCACTAGCATTCCTCTGAGAAATAAATTCAAGCCAATAGTCAGTGGTTTGAAGAAGGGAAGGAGAGAGGAGAGAAAAAAGAAAAAGTTTTCTTCTGAGGCTGTTTTCCAGCTGTGTGTCCCAGTGATGGCTTTCACAACGTCTGTAGATAAAGTACATCGTGTCTGCCATTCTGGCAGTCCTGCTGTGTCACTTCTGTTGGGTGGATGCTGCAGCACCTCCCAGGAGAGTGTTGGCAACCTGCAAAGTACCTGCATATGAAGATGTAGTTCAGTCCAAGCCACTGTCGGTTGTGGGTGTTGCAGGTGAGCGTGTTACCAGGCGTGTAGCACCTAGGCTTTTCTCATGGAATAGCCCACTTCGGTTTCAGCCACCCTGTCCAGGCCTGTGCAGTCTGCCTAGAATATTCTTAAAAACAAACAAACAAAAGACTACCTCAGATGTGAATGAAGAGGAATATTGCTGCAGGGTTATTATGATTTGATGACAAAACTGGAAAAACTCTCAACACAGATTGGAAAACTTGGTTAGCATATTTATCCAGAGACCACTGAGTGTACGCCCAGAGAAATCTGTTGCTGAAGTACCAGCTTGGTTTCTGGGAGAATATCTTCTATGTTATTACACTAAAATACTCTTACTCTCGTTGCTCTTGGCTCCTTTAGCTTCCAAATGCACCAACTGGTGCATTTGAGCAGTTGGTCTGCTGGTCTAAGCAGGTAAGCACAGGAAGGCTGTAACAACTCAGTGTTCTGCTGTTTAGATGTAATAGTCTTCTGCATTTAATTGTCATCCTTATGCTCTATGTAATAGTCTTTTGGCGTGTTTAAATTGCCTGTTATTACAGAGTTTGCACCGTACACAGTGAAATATCACTTCTTTTAAAGGCTCATTTGTGACTGTGAGGTGGTTATTACAACAAGATTTCTCGTGTAGCTTTAAAGGTTTAAGCGTGTGCCCTTTTCCCTCCATTTTACTTGCTCCTGTTTCCGAGTGACCGGTGTTCCCAGGCATTAAGGCCTGGTGTTTCCTGAGCGCCAGCGCTGCCTGTGTTGCCCTTGGCGTGCCTGGATAGCGGGTGTGAGACACCAATCCCCCTTTGGGTGCCCAGGAAATCTCTCCTTGTTCTGAATGTGGCTGCTGAGACAAGGAGACTTGCACTAAACCACGGTCAGGAATCATGTATGGGCAACCAAGTGCGCTAGGATACGGACCCCTTCTAAAATATGGGGCGATCCTTTATGGGATTACCTGGCTTGCCTTATGCCAAGCAGGCACTTTTATAGCTTTTTCAGGCTGGGTTCCCGTGTGGGAATGTGCAATTTTGATGCCATAAATACAAGGGTCAGGCAGAGCACATGCAGCACTTCTCGTTCTGGGGTCTCTGCTAGCACCGGGTGGCAGGTGAAGGGTGGCGGAGGGTCCCTGTCGGGGTGGGTGCAGGGGCTCGCTGGGTGGTGGCTGGTGCGGTGCACGGGGTGGGTGGGTGGATAGCGGGGCCCTCGGCAGCCTTGCAGCCGGAGCAACGCCAAGCGCCCGCTGCTGCGGTGCCGCCACAAGGCCCTGGCAGGTTATTTAGGAGCATGTGGCCTGGAGCTACTGCTGCTGCTGAAGCCGTTTTCTTGGTCCTTGTTATTTGCTTTAAGCAGAGGAGAGTCAGCACCTTGGGAGGAAGGAGGTGGAAACGTGTTATGCCAGGCCAGTAACCAGTGCTGTAGCTCCGCTTGAGGCTGCGGCGCTTGACCGGCGAGTCATTGTCAGGACCCTCTCCATCAAGTGTGTGATCCAAAGATCCCCTCCTGTTACAGTTGTAACCTTGCTGGGCCAGTGCATTTGGCTGCCTCTGATGCTCTTGACTTCAGTTTGGGGCGGCTTGTACCTTGTGTTAGGAAGAGAGAGTAAGAGTTCATGAAAATGAGCAGCGATATTAAGGGAAAGCAGCAGCAGCTGAGGACTGCAATGTTTCTTACCTAGTTTTTTATTTTTTTCCTTCATTTGGTTTCTGTTTGATTCTAATTTTGAGGGCTTGTAGGTCAGGGGATGTTAGCAAAGTGGGATCAGAGTTAAGCTGGGGAGATCAGAGAGCTTACATTTTAAAAATACTAAAGCGTGTAGGCTCTAAATCAGCAGATGTCTGAAAGTTTTGAAAGTAGTTGCACTAGTTTTCAGACAGTGATGTGCAAGCCAAAGGACATTGCTGGCTTCTAAAGGGAAGTAGATGCAATTAGTATCTTTTGATAGATAGAAAATCTGACTGATAATTTGTTTGAATCCTGTATTCCTATTACAGTACAAATAAATGTTCAACTTAAAAGCAAGCGACATGGTAAATTTTGTTCAAAATCTGAGGTTATGTTCAAAGACAGAATGAAAATTTAGGTTAGTTCAGCTCCTATATAACATGACTATTTTTTTCATTTTCCATGTATCTCTCCTCCTTTCTTTTCATATTCAGTATTTAGTATTATTCATATTTAGTATTTAACTTATTGTTCCTTTTATGAAAGTGGAACTATTCAAAGGTTTGAAAACTTGTGCATGTGGGCATCTCTGTAGAGATTCTTCTTCCTTTCCATTAAAAATAAGACAAAGTGCTTAGCCCTCAGGTGTGTCCAGTTATGACCTGAAAACAGTACAGATTTATGCTTCTGTAGCATATCTGAAACCTTTTGTCTGCCTTTGTATTTGCTGGGAGGTGATAAACTTATTAGACTTTATTCACTGAATGTTGATGCTGTCTGAAATGTTAATAATGGTGTTTTTGATGCATTCATTATAAATATCATCAAATTATTTGCATCAGCTTTGAATAAGTTTTCAAAATTGGTTTCAAAATTTACAGGTAGTAGAAAAAGCCCAGGAAAAACATTCAAATTCTTGATTTCGGATGTTAGAAAGGGCTCTCCCTAAAAAAAAAAAAAATGCTGTTTGATTTTATTGGAAGTTTATGGAATGGGAGGAAAGAATTTTCTGATAAATTAGAACTCAAATGCAAACCTTATCCACTTGCGTTGAGCTTCTGCCTGGCTTCAAAAACACTGAAATGTACTGAACTGAGAAAGGAGCTTCGCTGAAGAAAAAAAAATTAACTCTGTGTAAACTGGAAACTTCTAATTAAATTGAAGATTGTTCATTTTCCTAAACCGCCTCTGTGTGGGTTGGGAAGTGGGGGTATAATTTCCTGACCAGCTCTATTATAGGCTTCCAGCTCTGCTTCTATTTATACTTGCGTGCAACCGGAACTGGTGACTATGGTTTCTCTAATACTGCAGATGCTGTTTGCGAGCATGTGATTGACCTTTGCTGGCAAAGGGAGGAAAAGATAAGGAAGGGAGAAGGTTAGATTTCAATTCACCCATTTTCTCCCTCTCGGAGGAATACACACCATTGCTGCCTCTGGTTTTGTAAAATGCTTTCAGTGCTGCTTGCTGCAGTAGAAATTTCGGCAGCACATAAGGCGGTTGCACGTGTAGCAGTGACTGATTGCACAGTTAGGAACCTCAAAGAAATTACTTGGTGCCTTAGATTGCGGGAGGTCCTCAGTGAGCTCACGGTAAATGGTAGGACATCCTATAGACAAGCAGTGTCCCTAGCCCCTTAGCCTCCATGGTTCCAAAGGATGCTTTTTCTGAGAGGTATCTGGGAGATGAGACAAGTAAGATATGCAGCAAAATAGCTTCTCACTTTCTACCCTATAAGAAATAAGGATTTTCAGAAGCAGAAACTATCAGTGTATGAAAACACCTATGTATGCATGGAAGGTAGGGGAGGAAAAAATCACAGCACTTTTTTCCACTCACATTAGGAATGTGTCTGCATGCAATATAGATTCAGAACCTGAACATGGGGGTCAAATTAAGTGGTGATGTCAAGTTTAATAATCTAATTTGCCGATGGAGGTGACCTATTTGAATGTTGTTCCTCACTGGCAATTTCCACAATTCCTGGCTTTAAAATGTCCTGTGATTTGATGTAGCTGCATGATAGAGCTCAGTGCAAGGCTGCCAAGCACGGACGTTGTGGTGGAGCTGCGAACAGTGCTGACTTCCAGCCAGGTAGTTGTCACTGGGACCAGGAGAAACGCGGGTATTTACGAAGCGGAGGAGAAGGGAAGTTTAGCCAGGGCAGGGGAGCAGGACATCTGCTGTAGCCATTGGTCACCTTAAATGCTCCAAATCCTTCTCGCTTCTGGAGCTGCAAAAGATGCAGTGCATCCTGCCTTGCAGCGCTCTTCCTAATGCTGCCTCCACAGGGCACTGTGTTTAGATGCTGTAGTGTCTCTAAGAGATTGAAGAAAGATTTTGTGCGTGTGTGTATGTGCACTCACATATGTGCTTGTTATTGCCACGTGGCAGAGTAGTTTGTCTTGCATCTCTCGCTGATACGGCTGCTTTGTGCTGAGTTCTCTCGCTTTGGATTTTGGGGCAATATGTTGCGACCGAACACAGTGGGTCTAGGAAATGTGTGTTGTACAACAGCAGGGTGATTTTTTTTTTTTCCTTTTGTAGCAGAAAAGATTGACAAGTCCCTCCGAGTCTGTCCCTCCCTTGGGCGAAAGGAAGGAGAGATCGTTCTGAGGTGCTGAATGCCCTTTGCCCGCGTGGGAGGCAGCAGGGAGACGTCTGCCTCGGGCTCATGGGGCTGCCCTAAGCCTGTTTCCCTCACCGCCTCGCTGAGGACAGGCTCTTCCCTCGCTGTTTGTTCAGCCATGCCTGGTTTGCACCGCGCGGCCGCAGCAGCGCGGCACCGCGCAGGCAGCCTCTCTGCGTGCTGGTGTTTGCACTCGCCGCCCTCGTGACTCATTCCAAACACATCTAGCTCATTCAGGAGAGTAATTTTCTATTTCCACTTTGGTGCCCTTCTCCTCCTCCTCTGCTCCTCCTTCCAGATCCAAAATGTCCTGTCAGCTGCTCTTTATCTGATGGTTCGGATGTCCAGGCTTGGTTTCTTTTTCCCTGTCGCTACGGTTTCTCCTTCCGTTCCAGAGGCTGTTTCCGTTGTCACTTGTATTCCGCTGTCAGCAGCCCTCTTCATCTCTGCCTTGGGCAGTCTGTCTGCAAGGTTGTCTTTGGAGGTGTTTTTGTGCTAAACGAGTGCTTCTGAGGAAGCCCAATGTAGCATAGCATAATTAAGTGACAATATATGAGGTGTCAGTCCTTTTCCAGGCAGCTAATGATTGCCTGGAAGATTTACAGGCATGAGGTAGGGCCAGGGAAATGTGGCACACCAGCTTGTCATTTAATGATAGGTATGGGTCATTTTAATGCTCCTATGTGCCAAGTGTAATGCTGTTGTGTACTTAGGCAGTGGCAATCCTGCTTATTTCTCTATTATACTGTATGTTAAGCTTGGAGGTTGGTTGAGGTTGGGAGATGTTGCAGGAGGCTGCTCCCCTCCCCCGGGCTGTCCAGGCAAGGTGCAGGGTAGGCAGCTGGCTATGTTCTTCCTCACTGTTTCTAGTGCTTGCCTGTTTAAATGAAGATTTTACCTAATGTTGTAACAGTACCACTCAATCATTGCCCTGTCATAGGGTAGTGTATGTTCTACCCCGCAAAGGTCCATCAGCCTTTGATATTATTTATCCCTTTTGATTGAAGCCTTTCCCTGAGCCACGTCTCTGGAGATATGGG
The DNA here is from genome assembly GCA_034781795.1 of Crypturellus tataupa. Classification (NCBI taxonomy): domain Eukaryota; kingdom Metazoa; phylum Chordata; class Aves; order Tinamiformes; family Tinamidae; genus Crypturellus; species Crypturellus tataupa. The sequence continues at coordinate 268,890 of JAWLRI010001005.1, forward strand.
ACCTTGTGTTTCAGGATCCTGCACTAATGACCTCAGTGATGCCAGAAAGAGTGTTTTCCAGCCCTGTGAACAGTTTGAATGTGCCTCTTTTTCAGATTACACCTTCTCCTAGATAGAAAGCAACCATTCAGCACTCTTCTGGTCTTTCACATCTCGCAAGAGTGAAGCACATGGCTGGCAAGAAGTTTACAGTTATATTTTAGGTATCAAGATAGACTATAAGTGGATTAAGTGCACCCCCTTCTCCACAGCCCATATTCTAAGGAATATGAAGATTGTTTACCTCAGTTTGAGACTTACTGCACATATTTGAAATGCTTTAAATGGGTTCATTTCTTTTAAGCATATTAAATGTGAATTTTTGTGACCTAGGGGAATTGTGCTAGCAGGACTTGTGGAAAGTGTGTGCATGTGGCACGCAGAACATAGGATGTGCTTTCTCTGTTCACATTCGTCTTCTGAAAAGATATACGGGAGAGGTAGAAAGCATCTCTAAAACGCTGCTTAGTGGTTATTCCAGCTAGGGTGCCTGATCCTTCTACTTTTGACTTATTTCTAGTTTTCTGCCTCTCTCTCTCTCTTTTTTTTTTTTTTTTTCCCCCAAGCTCACTGATGTTTCCACTCATGAATTGCTTTTGCTCCTTGTTCCTTTTCTCTTGGTAGCAGATTGCTATGACCACTAAGAGGTACTGTTGATACAGCTCTAGTTACCGCAGTTTAGTTGCTGAAACCGACAGATTTTCGTGTCCTCTTTGCATACTTGCACTGCTCTTTCATTGCAACCTTTTATTAGACTTTTTTAAAAAAGTAGGCTGTTTGCGCTGGCTAAACATTCACTCAGCTTTATGGCACATGGCTTGGTGTGCACGTAGCAGCCTCATGAGCGTAGCGCACAGGACAGTGCCGTGCCTGGCTTCGAGCGTCCCGCAGCGTGGCAGAGATGCCACCTGCTTGCCCTCTGTCACCCTGTGTCCTTCGCCCACCCCTCACGGTGACTCTGTGCCTGAGGGTGCTGTGCAGACACTCGGCACCTGTTTGCAAACATAAGTCGATCACCCTCTGCTCCAAGTAACCAGGCAAGCAGCAGTTCCTTCCCCCAGACCTTTGGCAAAGTGATACTTTCCCTAGGATTTGCAGTGGGACTTTTCTTGGTGTGTAGTGGGGTGTAGGAGGGGAAGGTTTACTTATGGGCCTGCGTTTGCTTGAGCTGGGCTGGGAACAGACTGCCACGTTTCCTAGACAGAAAAGCACAGGGTCCTCCTGTGCCACACACTCAGGGCTGGGTGGCTGTAGTGTTCAGGACTGGTGTATCTAGATGGCTCCCAATCTTCTAGACTTGATTTAAGCCACTTGAACCATTTCTTTTGGCTGATTATGGCCTGCCCTGCCCTTACTTGATGGGACTTTGCTGACCCAGTCAGAGTGGTGCCATCTTGTCATCAGGCAGGGTATTAGGCAATGCGGCTGTATTCTATTCCTCCTTGACTAGATGGTCTCCTCCTTTGCTGTATTTCTTTTTGCTTGTGTTTCTTTTTATTTGCCTGTATACTAATGTTGGACTTTTGGATGAGCTCAGCTAGCCCAGCATCTTTGAACAGATAAATCGGGATTTATTATTTCTAACTTCTTTCATGTTGTTTTTGCTGTGACGTTTTGTTCTCTACTTTTATCCTGGTTGCACTGTGTAGTCTTTCTGCCTGCTTGATATTGGATGGTCAGGTTGAAAGAGAGCTAGGTGTCATGCGAATACCATGGTAGCTTTGCCACAGCAGAGACAAGTACTACCAAATGATACCACTTATCTTCAGTGCCACCAGCGTGACCAGCTGCTGTTCTTGAAGCTACTCCTGTCTTGGTGTGTCAAGCCTGACCATGTGTTATGTCAGTCTTTGCTTCCTAGCTGACCACACTTGTTCCCTGGGCAGTTTGATGCAACCTTCTGTTGTGTTAATGTTCAAGGGGTTTGTGTTGTCCGGACGTTTTTCTGCTTTGGCAGGCGGTCATCCTGTAGGACTGTTGCCCCTACGCTTGCCTGTGCTTTGCTCCTTCCATGGAATATGGCAGGAGCATGGAGAGACGAGGAAATGTTCCACTGTCTCTCCTGCACTGCTTGGAGACTTTTTCAGAGAGCTTTTTTCCTCCACAGTATGACTGTGTGTCAAGGCCTGCATCTCTTCTAGCCATGAGGGGAATGTTCCTGCATGGTGATGGTTTTTCTTTCCTCCCTGCTTTTGAAGCTTCACCCCTAGGACTTTGTAGGATATGCTGGGCTTCTTGGAGTGCTCGTGAGTATTCGTGTATAAACTTGTGGAATACAGTTTTTGTTATTAAATGGATTTGCCTATAGATGTCTCTTAATTACCCAGGATGCCTATTAAACATATCTTGGAGGTGCTGATAGTGAGAAATCAAAGATGCACAGACAGCATCTCCTTGGCTTTAGCTGATCTTTCTCTCTGTGTGTAGCATCCATTTTAATTTATGCAGTAAGTTTTTTTTTTTCTTGCACTTTCTCTGTACTCGATATCCAAACTATTAAAAAAATTATTATTTTGACCAAAGCATAATCAAAATGAATTTCTCTGGGAAATATTTCATCTATGTAAAAATGGAATATTTCCCTGAAACATGGGGAAAAATATTACTGAAAGTTTAGGAGATGAGGCTTGAGTTGTAAGTCTGTTTAGGTTTCCCAAGTGCTTAGTCTCATTAACTTTTTTTCATGCTAGAATTTTGATGCCTATTGAATCCAGTGACTCAAGGTCTTGCAGATTTCAGCCTTGGATACTTTAGTAAACTCCTTCCATTTCAGTGCTCCTGTCTTTGTGTGATGGTGCTTATTCTTACGGTAGGCAATCAGAATTGAAATTGAAACCCTCCTGACTGATTGTTGTGGTTCTCCACTTTCTCCAGCATAAAATCCGTTCCTGTCACCTGCATGAAAGGGAGAAAGGAGGAGGGCTTATTAGTTTTGTTTTAAAGGACACTGAGCATAGCTATTCAGCTGACATGGATTTATTAATAAAAATGCTAGAAATGAAATGGTGCTTCTCTCCTTTACTTTAGCTTTTTTAGTGGGTATTAAATTGCCTTATTTCATGACAGTGAAAGGGCTATTTCTTTTTAATAAACTGTTTAATCCAAGTGGCCTGAATCAAATAATCTAAATTACAGAGCTGGGGTATGAATCCAAATGTCTCTGTGATCTGAACTATTCAGCTACAAGATTTTGGAATATCTTCAGAGATATTGTGACCAGTTCTGAAATTGAACAGTTCAGTGCATGTTTTCACAAAATTAAGTCTTCTGAATTGAGCACACTTCAAAGCGGAATTGAAAAGGGCATTTGTAAATCCTGATTCTTTGCTGCTTTATGAAAGATTTGTAATATGTTGGGACACTATTGACTCTGAAGAATGGTGCCACTCTGTAAGCGTTGGAAGGTACAGCCATGAGCAATAGGAAAACAGGACCAGTTACAGAAGGCGTAAAAATCCTCTTCGGTTCCCAAACTCTGAATGCAACAGCTGTGAGAGCCACAGGGCAGGGAGCTGCAGGATAGCCAAGTGGGGGACGAGATGGCTCAGGGGATGGTAATGCGATATGAAGTCATTTGCCTGCACGTTATGAATCAAGCGCAGCTTAGGTTTATACCGGCTGAAGGTTATTATTATCTGCTTTGACTTTGAGGGGCTAGAATGTAAAATTGAGAAGAAAAAAATAAAACAAACAACACGAATGAATGATATGCCAACATCACAGCTGATGAGAAGGACTAGATTTCCAAAAAAAAACCTCTGCCCATTTGGTACAGCTGCTTTTGGGGCATGAGATGGGTAAATCTTCCTCTTTATCAAAGCTCCTTTCAAACCTGAAAGGTTTAAACTGAGTTAATCGCACTGCGGAAAGCTTCCTCCCACCACCACCACTATTTTCTTTTTCTTCCAGGTTAGATGTAGATGGTAGGGAATGGATATAATCAAGACCCTAAAATTCAGACAAGCAGTTGGGCTGCTTATTCTGTGGATTTTTTTTTTTTTTTCCTGTGGAAACTTTTCTTTCTGGAATCAAGACAGTGGCATGTGATATCTTCTCCATTTGGAACAGATAAATAATACTACTAAAGGGGGCTTGAAGCTGAAGAAAGTTATGTTGGCAGTTGCGGTTTGGCTGTAGGCACTGCTAACCCAAAGCTGGTATTCACAGAACAAGGAGAGGTGGTAGGGCCACACCGTGAAATGGGAAATGTAATTTTGAATGGCTTGTATGCCAGGCCTGGATCCACTGGGGTGGGTGCAGAGAAGGGTGTAATGACACCATTTTCCCACTTCTCAACCAGACTGTGGGCTTTCCAATTGCCTCACTGCTGAGTAATGCTAAGGTGCCCTGGGGCTGTGTGTGCCCCTTTTGAGCAAGGCAAAATGTCTCTGACCCATGGAGATTCAATCTCTGTTCCCTTCTGGGCTTTACCTGCATGTGTGAAATGTGTGAGGCGGCCTTGGCTGTTACCTGTGGCCTTTGGAATGAAAATGAAGGAGGTGGGGACAAGAGTTTGGGTAGGGAGCTACGAGGAGTGTGAGGCAGTGAGGCTGATGTTTGGAGCAGGCTCAGTTCAGCATGTGGTAACCTAGTCCTGTCCATGGCTGACGGATGAGGGAGAAGGGGGACGCTTCAAATGGGAAGGTGGCAAGAAGTGTGGCAAAATGATCAGCCTGTCCTGGGCACGTGTGACTAGAAAAACATTCTTGCAAGCATCTGCTACCAATTTGCATCTACTGATAGCCAGATGTTGAGGTTTGTAGTCACAAGTGAGATAAGACTGTGCATCCTGTGTCCAAAGTACTTTGCTAAATGAGCATGAGTTGTTCATCTATTGTTTTTATTCTTTATTTTGTGCTTTCAGCTTGTTTTGCACATTCCTTTGCTCAGTCTGGCTAAAAGCAATTGTTTCTCCACCTGCTAAAACTGTGCAGCTACAGTTTTGTGGCAGTGTTTGCATATAGGTTTAAGGAAAAAAGCAGAGCTTCTTTTGATGCTCAGTAAACTTAGCATAACTCAGGCTTTTTAGTATTCATAGCAAGGTGAACTTGAAATGTTACCAACTTTGCCCCACAGATCGATCCAGGTTTTCCAGTGGTGCTTTAATACAGTGCCATTATTGTGGTCAGCTAATGAAAGTGAAATAACTTAGATGAGCAAGTTTTTATTGCTGAAGAAGTAGGTCAAGGTGATTAAGCTTGTCACTGAGTAAGAGTTGAATATATGGCAATACATTGCGTACTCTTTGTCACAACATTTTGTGAAACTTTAGTAATTGACATGAAGCAAAGACTTCACAGTTCTCAGTTACATCTGTCTACTGTGTTCAGTTTCAGTTCTTTGGCATGTTTTCTTTACAATTGGTATAGAAAAAACCACTTGCTCCCCTATCCTGACCCATCTGGCTGTTTATATGGTTGCTCTACAGAAAACCTTGGAAACTGATGGATTCAGATAATCTAGGTTCTGAAAAGCAAATCATCAAGATGGGATGTGAGGGAAGAGGTAGGGAAGTGTTAAGTGAGCAAAAATGAACATCTCATGCCAGCTGACTTAAGTCTCCCTGCTGATCGGAGACCATATGGCAAAACACCAGCTTTTCTTATTAGGGAGTAAAAGCCAGATTTCTACTTTTCATGTTGCTGCTCATTTCATGCATTTTACATATGTCTGTTTTGTACTGGTGAATATTTCCATACTTTTTTTCTCTTGTACTCTTTCCACGGTATTTGGAGTCTTCAAGTTTGGGTCCGTAGAAGCTAAAAAGTAATTTCTGTATTCAGTATGGGCTTATACAACCAAATGTGATTCCATTATTTTCTTTCTAGGAGAAAAGTAGCAGTTTCCCTTCAGTAATGAGTTTTTATTTCCTGACATATCAGTGAGCCATGTCAAAAATGTCTGTTTCAGGTAGGCTTTTTTTTTTTTTTTACCGGAACTGGACACATTGCCTCAAGTTGTGAATGTAGAAATCACAAATAGAGGTATCACCTCTTATTAAACTTGGACTTCAGGAGGGGGAAAGAAAAGCCAGAAATATTGCCATTCTTTGTTTTTGACAAGACTAATTAATTGTGCTAGTCATCTGCATGTACTTCTGGAATGTTACAGTAAATCATGGACCTGGACATAAGCCAACACTTCCTTCCTTGATGCGAATCTCAACGCATACAGAAAGACTGTGTGATGGGCTATGCTCAGATATGGCTTTCTTGTAAACAAAATCCACTCCCAAATGACTAAGCAACGAGAGGGCAATGGCTCTTTTATGCGAGCTGTATGACCCTCCCCTGCTTCCCTGCAAAAAAAAAGAAAAAAAGAGATCACTCTTTCAGACAATATTAGAAGTTAAAGCAAAATAGGCAGGTGAAAGCATAGCAATATGATGTTGAAGAGTTCAGTTCGGGTTTGCAGGCTGGCTCACAAATAGAGCTGTGTCTGTGTTATTTGCTTAGTGGTTTTAAAGAAGTTCCATGTGCTTACAGCCCACTTCTTAATGGGAGACGTCCTGGTTCCTGTGTAGCTCTCGCACGGCTGTGCTGGATTTATTATCAACCACAGTATGCAATTGGCACTGGGAGTGTGTCTGGATGTGCTCAGATGGGAGCTACTTATCCAGCCTCAATTCCATTGGTTTAGCCACTGCCGCCTTCTCTCCCTCCCCTTCCTCCTATTTTTTAAGATATAAGCAATGTGTTTGAAAAGATCTGAAAGAATGATTTTGAAGATTGACTTCCAATTACCTAGGAAATTTTTTAAGGTACTAAAGAAGGGTGCAGACATGTTTCAAGATTCTACTCTTAAGACACTCTATTGATCTGTAGGTATTCTCTGTATTAGATACTACTACTTACATGGGGGCTTATTTCAGTCTCTTGTGAGCCGAGTGATCCCTTTTGAAGTAGGCAGTAATACCTATGTCTTGCTGTACTGGAAAAGGATCAACCCAATAGGGGTCTCAAGTTCATTTTCTCCATCAGTTTTTAGCTTTAGAGCAGGTAGTTGAGGGGAAACAAATTTTCCAAAACAGCTACTGAAGAAAACAGAAATCCTGTTTCATCCGAGTGATTTATTTTGCCAGTGAAAAAGTGGTTCTAGCCTCTCCTACCCTGTGAGTGCTGCTGAGGCAATGCACCAAACAGAGCTCCTGTGAGCCAAGGAGAAAGGAAATAGGTACTAGAGCCTGGTATTCAAGAGGGAACAGTCTGGCTACATGTGTGCTGTGTAAATATCATGAAATATTGTTGCTCTATAGACTGCTGGTAGTCATTTAATTCTTTTTTGCCTAAGTCCTATGCATTTCTATGTATCTTCAGATTATACATGGTACATATAAAATAGCTAACTTGTTTTGCAAATGCAAGAGGAAATTGAGAAGCCAGGTCTGCCTACAGAGTCTTCTGAATTTATTTCTGCATGTTGAATTTTTTTCATTTTTATTGAAGGGTGGACAACCAAAAGGAAGGTGTTGGGTGATGGAGAAGACAACTTGAAAGGTTTAGTATTTGTAGTTGTAGTTTGGCCTAAAACAGAAGATACAAAAAGATTTTTTTTTCAGTACTTTGAAGAAGAAAGGGAATGTTCCACCTTTTGATTCATATCCCATGATTTGTCATATAATTACATTTTTTTGTTATTAAGAGTGTATTTGTGGTTTGAAAAAAGGAGTGAGATTTAGTGAATTTGTTATGAAATTAAAATCATTGTATTGATCTTTTTAAAAAGATGAAAATTAATACCAGTTTGCAGACTGGTTTTACCACTTGGAGCTCATAAAATAATAAACGAAATGGGCTATTAGGGCAGCAGTGGAAGTGACGTTCTGACTAAATCATAGGAGTTTTCTTTGCCTGTGGAGGCTGAGTTACTTAACTGCCTTTTTTTCCAGCAAAATGTGTACATTATACAGTGGTTGAAGCATGGTGCTTCACAATTCTTGGTGCGAATGTTTGAAGTGCGTGAGGAAGATGGTCAGGGGATGGTCTTGATGGACCCAGCTCTGTCTTGTTTCCCTTCTGCAGAAAGTGCTAGTGTGGCACGGTAACATGCACAGAATGACTGGCAGAGGTGGAAAGCTGCACAGTGGAAAGTCTACTCAGTTACTGTGGGAGAAAATCTTTCTATGGCTTTCCATGACTTGGAGGTTTTTGCTCCTTTTTTTAAAGTAGGAAGGAAGTGAACTTCCTTGTTTATCAGAATCTTTTTAAAATGAGTCATCACAGTCTAGTCTATACTATGATTAGGTGCCTCTAGCCAGAGGATTTAAAGAAGTAATAAATAGTGTCATTAGTCACTTTCCTCAGTCCCCCTGCACTGCCGTTTCTGCAGCTTTGACAGTCTTGCATCTGTATGCAGAAGGGTGTGCATGCATGCACACACACACACACACGCATAAATACATATATATACACACACACATCCTCAGACAGCCAGGCTTTCTGCTCTGTTTTAATACAATGCGGTGATGCAGAAGTATGCCTGACCTTGTCAGAACTTGATAGCTCTCTAAATACTGTATTCCTTGCTGCCATGATACCAGGAAAAATAGTGTAGGATATACTTCATTTTAAATACTGCTGAAGTCTGGGGGAATGGGAGAATTTTTAAATGGCTTGAAGCTATGTCAAAGCATAATTTTTATAAGTAAATGTGAATGTAACTGCTGAGCACTGACTGGATTTTTGCTGTGCTAGAGGCTTGTTATATTTATCTTCTACACAGTTACCTTTCCTCAGTAAGAAGTATCATTAAAAACATAGTAGTGGAGGAAAAAAAAAAGGAAAATAATGGGTTTTTGTCATCTTTTACCTGATGTTCTATAGGCCCACAAAAGCCATAAATCTATCTCCCTTTTTATTTGCTTAAAGGAAAGACCAATATTCTTCTATCCTAGTCTCTCCTGCCTTAGCTTGCAAATGTAACACCTCCAAACACCTCCAGCATACCTACTGGGTAATGATGTAAGGATTCAAAATGAAATTCTACTTTTTGTTTAGCATCTTTCGCATGACCTGTATTTCCACATCCTTTGTAAGAGCTAAGTAACTGCTGTAATGGCCTAAATTCTAAAATGCAGCAGCCAAAAAAATGAGATTGTGTGTAGTGGAAAAAAAAATGAAAACACCTAAGACCCATATTAGTTGTTAGGAGAACTTGAAAGAGGCAGGCAAGGGAAGAAGTGATAGTTGAAAAATAACTGGAAAATTGCTAAGGCAAAGGGAATTATAGAGAAGATAATTTTATCTCTATCAATTGAGCAGAAAAGGGACTGATACCAAAACAGCAAAGAAATGAGAAAAGTAGTATGGTCCAAGAGGAGAAGAATATGATGATGCTTGTGCATGAATGTTTTTAATCAGAGACAAAAGACTTGCTGAGGAATGAGATGAGTTGCAGGGGGATTTGTTTTTGTGTGCCTTGGAGTGTGCACATTTGTAGAGATTGCTGTTTCAGCCCTTTGTGGGAAATTGAAGTAGTGCATGCGGACAAGGGGAAAAAAGATAGTGACAAAGGTATAGCGTGTAGCTATGTCATCGGGTTACGTGGCCAAAGCCAATGCTCACATCTTCCTAAACTTCTGCTGGGAGTTTTGGTTGGACTTTGATGTGATGCACAGGTGACACTTGGAGGATCTGTGCTGTTGCTGAGATGTGTAGCTGTTAGGTGTGGATTCATAATCAAAGAACATTCAGGCTAGGAGGACACCTAATCCAGCCTCTTGCTAGTTGGATCCTGAAAACCTCCAAGAACAGAGATTCCAGAGCCTTTTCATGCAAAATGCTCCAGTGCTTGATTAGCTTCATGGTGATGATTTTTTGTGATATCCAGTTGGAACCTCTCCTGTTTCAATTTCTGAGCATTGCCTTTTGTTCTCCTGCCATGCACTGCTGTGAAGAGCCTGGCTCTGTCTCCTCACTTACCTCCTGGCAAGTATTGGAAGGCTGTTGTCAGCTCCCTCCCCTAACCATTCTCTTCAGGCTAAAGGAGCCCAAATCCCTCAGTGCCTCCTCATGTGCATATCATGCTGTCCAGCCCTCCCAACCTACTGCTGAATTCAGCATCCATTCATTACCTGGATGCTCAATACTGGACACAATGTTCACGTATGGTCTAATGAAAGCCAAGGAAAGGGGAACATCTTGAAACCTTTTGAGTGCTGCTTTGAGGCTAATGGAGTACAGATTTTATGATGCCAATGTGCTGAACCAATACTTTTTATTTAGATTGTACCTGGCTACTATCCTAGCAGTGTTTCCTCAGACAGCATTGCTTCCCTGTAAGAGCTAGATATTTGGAGCACACGGAGCATGCGGATATTTGGAGCGCTCGGAGGTTGTACGTGTGCTATCCTGTATGTATGAGGATGGATTACAAACTTGCTCTTGGGATGTTTTTTTCTCAATAAATGTAGAACTGTAGGACTGAGGAAGCACAACAGAAAGTGAGGAAGGACTAGTAACCTTGATTCCTCCACAAACACTCTAAGGGCAGTTCCAGAGGAGGAGCAGCCATGTCTGATCACCAGATTTGGGCAGAGAGAGATCTTTTTCCAAACTCCCGACTTGCTTTCTAGAAATGTTAAGAGTAGTCTTGCTCAGAGCTGCCTTCATAGTTGCACGTGAAAGTCTGGTGAATTATGATGGGAAAGTGAGGCCAAAGTGCGCGCTGGTCTAATTTAAATCTAGTGAAACTGTCACTTCACACCTTTGGAGTCTACCTTTAGTGGTATTTACCTTCACAGTAGCAACAGTTATCCAACAGTAGTAACAATATCTAATTATTTTATTTTTCAAATCCAAGTGTGCCATGAGAAGAGAATAACAAATGATACAGAATTTTAGAGGAATGTCTGTGAATTGTAGAATTTGGAGTGGTTCCAGGTGGAGACCGGACTATGGCAGCTGTGCTGGACTGCTGTTGATAGGAGCATCCTACCCCATGCCTTAATTAGGCAAGAAGTTCCATCACCTCCAAGCTTATCTGCTGTCCTCCATCTCATCTGTGAATGACATCTGTTTCTTTTTAAAGGACGCTCAACTGAGAGGAGTTGAGCAGGACTTTTTTTTTTCTTTAACCTCAATATGCAGCTTGAAATTAGAGGATTTTTTTTTGGACATTGACCCCAGCATAAAAATGGAAGATTTTTGGCCTTGATTGGAAGCACAGCTGTGAAAACAAGGGCATTTTGTTAATCAGAAATTCTTACTGAAAGCAATCCCTCACATTTCTAAATGGGATTGAACCTGAAAGTGGTTGAAGGGTTTGAAAGCAGAAACCTGTCAAGTCCAGAAAGTAAGCTAAGCTCTTCTAGTAGGCTCAGTCCTGACCATGAGGGGTGCCAATGGAGATGTACAGGAGCAAAACAACTGAGCAAAAGGTGTCTACTTAATGCTGTTTTCACTGCAAGATAGGTTCTCATGGTGCTTTATGGCTTTTAAGTCTGTCTACACAAGGGGTTGTAGCCCTCTTGGCTACTGGTGTGTCTACACTAGTTGGTGTGAAGAGATCTCAGCCTGCAGAGTGATGGGAAAGCATGGAGCTGAATCTGCCTGTAATGAAGGTGGCAAAAGCTAAGGGCTCACAACTCACAGTACTTGGGGGTGAGTTCTGGAAGCCAGTGAATGCACTTTTGAAAGAATTTGATCTTCCATGCCTCATGATTCATGATGCAAATCAAAGCCTGTTAGATCTGGAATGGGTGTGATTATGTTGGTTTGTTGCCTGTTGTGCTCCATGGCCTTCTTCATGGAGAGAAGAAGCTGTTGTGCCCCGTGAGAGGTGATGTTGTGCTGTACAGCCCTGAGCTTTTCAGCATGCTCTCACCTGAATGCCAGGAGCCTCTTCGGAGTTTTTGTAGAGTTTCAGGCGAGAGAATGTGGTGTGAATCACTGTCCTGTGCCATGGAGCAGGACGGGCTTTGTCCTCATGGAGCACATGGGAGTGGGAGCAGTGGGAACGGGCAAAGCAAGCTGGCGGAGCAGCTTGGGGCCTTCCAGAGGCTTTCCTTGCAGGATGATGTGCTCAGGTAAGTGGGAAGGTGGCATTTGTGTGTTCAGGTAATGCATCGCTCATCTTAAACAGAAAAGGTAAAATTGTGGTTCTGCAGGATAAATGATGTTCTGTACCTCCCCTGTCTGCGACCTCTCTGGTCTGCACGGACTGTAAGCTCTGCAGGGGAAAAGTGTCTGCTGTGTTCTTTGAGGCATGCGCAGTGCAATAGATCCTTCTCTCTTGTTTTGTCTCAGACTGTAGGCCACTCATTTCCACATATCAATTTTCCAAGCTGTAAAGAGGGTTAATAATGTTTATCAAATTGCACTTGTTTGTCTTGATATATACACAAATGGAAAGATTCACTTTATGTTCAGCCTGGAGAAGAGAAGGCTGAGAGGGGATCTAATCAGTCTCCATAAGTACCTCAAAGGAGGCAGTGAGGAGGATAGTGCTGGCCTTTTTTCACTGATGGCCACCGACAGAACTAGAGGCAATGGCCACAAACTGAAGCATCAAAAGTTCCACAGGAACTTAAAGAAAAATTCCTGACAGTGAGGGTGACAGAGCCCTGGAACAGGCTGCCCAGAGAGGTTGTGGAGTCTCCTTCTCTGGAG
>JAWLRI010001005.1:284743-318516 GCA_034781795.1 Crypturellus tataupa
AAAAGGAAAAAGGAAGATCTGTTTCTGACAATAGGCAGATTTGCAGCAATTTGAGGTTTTGACCAGCTTTCAGTTAATTTTAGGTGAGGGAGTCCCACCAAAATGCTGTCAGAGCATTTTGAAGAGTAATGACAGCACAAAAAGTAAGACTGTCATAATTTAATAAATGATTTAAAGCCAAAAAAGCCAATATTTCAATTTTTGGAGGTTAACTGACTCTGTGATAAAAAGCAAAACTGTTTTTGGAACAACCTCCCTAGAGTTGCTGAGGAACACTCAGAATTTTAACCCTAGAGAAGGCAATTGAAATGTGCCAGGACTTGACAAAATATCTATGATACTAAAACTAATGATCCCCGAGAAAGGCATGTAAACTCGGTTAGAGCGTACAGAACAGCCCCTGGATCCGTGCCAACCTTGATAACCTCTGCAAGACGATGCCTGATGCTGGGAGAAAAGATAAGAGAGCAGCAATGGATCATATCATGTTGCAGGAATTTGTGAGTGTGCGACCTGTAGAAGTGGGATGGCATTTTCACTGCTGGCCTTGAGGAATTCTTCGCAGAAGCAACACTGAGCGAAAGATGGGTACAGCACTGCCCGCAGAGCAAAAGGGAAAATTAATCAGAGTTAAGATGAGGGTATAGGTCCTTGTTGAGACGGTGCAAAATAGTGAGACTAGCCCTGGAAGAAAAGTCACTGCCACCTGGAACGTATCCCCAGTAAGAATTTGAAGATAGAAAGTAATAGGAATTAGAAGCCGATTTTTAAACATCCAAAAGATATTCAATCATCTATTGGAGGAAATTTCTCTGCTGGTGCAAGAAATGTAGTCTCCTAGGTTGAGGTAGAGTAAGTGGTGTGATTACTGGACATCGCTGCCGATTTTCAGAGAAAAAGTGTTGATTGAGGCTAATGTACCAAATTGTCAAGCACTTGGAGAACAGGAGGATACCAAGACAGATTTGGAAGGAGGAGAGCTAAATCTTGTGAAAAAGAAGTTTGTTAAATAAAATTGATGCAGTAGCAGGCAAATATGCATGAGTTCATGTTTCTGGGGGAGATCTGTAAGGGTAGCAGTTAAAGGTGGTGCTATTTTGTTCCAAAAACAAGCAGAAAAGTTTGTGTGCTTGTCAATTTTAGAACTGATTTATACAAAATACTTGTTGATCTCAATAACCAACTACTGGTACCATTTGAGAGAATTACTTTCCATCAGCTACTATGAGAAAAATGGATGTTGTAAATAGCTTCTCAGTTGGCAAGCTTCTAGCAGCCACCTTAGAAATGCACGATAGTATGGGACATGCAGGGAGTTAAATGAACATCTGCTATATTCAGTCAGCAAAGAGGAAAAAACTTCGAGTTGTAGATGAAAATGTGCAAGTCTGAGAAAGGAGAGGGTAGGGAAACGTAACCTCGAGTGGCATGAGTGTGAACGCAAGTGGCATGTGAGCCTCTGGCAATGTCTAGGAGCAGCTTTTGTAATCCAGACACTGACTGAAGCCAAGTTGCAACAGCCATCTTGGGGAAATAATGGGCTCAGTTGTTTCTTGCATCTGGGCTGTAACTTGAATGGCTCTGCAGGCCCTTGCAGATCTTCCCAATTCACCATGCAAAAGAGGAGTGTCTTGTTTAATCCTATCCCTGTTTGCTTTTCAGAAAGCTTCATTAGCAGGACTTGCTGTAAGGTGTCTGTCTCATTAGCGCGTTGCTGAAAGGGCTTAACTTTGAGAGCTGCAATTTTACTCTATAGTAAGCTATGTTATGCAAATTCCCCATCTCGCTCAGGGATTCAGAGTGAAACACAGATGCTGTTTTATTACTCTCAGCTCACTTTTGACTTTTCGTTTTACTAGGCTTTTGGGCTCAACAGGCCCAAATGTAATTAAATGCTTCCTTTGTGCTCTTTGGGAAACCCTTCATTAGCAGCGCTAGTCTCCTTCAAAATTAGTGCTGTGCATGCCAAATTAACCTGCACAGGGAGAAGAATGTAAAAATCACCATGTAAAACTGTAAAGGAGTGAGTTGGTTTTTTTGTTTCATAGCAGTGTCTTGAGCCTAACAGTGGTATAGCCACACACTTACCTCAGACTCATCTGCTGGAGGACCAACAAGCTGGCTATTAGAAATCTAGAGCTCAAGATTACTGTGATGTGTGTGTACGTGTTTTCATACTACTAGTCACAGACAGGACAATATGTGGTGACTTTGACCATCTTTGAGACTCTCTTGACCCCAAAATGGGAAGGGTAGCTCAGGGTTATTAACTTCTGCGTATTAAAATTAGGTACAACTTAGGTACCTGAGTTGTCTTGATGATATAAACCCCTTTTAATACATTTGTTGGCTTATCAGATAATAGGTTGGGATATTTGATTGCCAATCCACAGTATTTTTAATTCAGCATAACCAGTACAACATTCAAGATTCAGCAGAACAGCTGCTACTTCTTGAGCAGTCAAAATCCTTCATTCATAACCTCCCCCTGCACAATAGTCTCGGAGCTGTTCTCATAAGAGCTTTGTGATAGCTAGTAATGCAGTAGGCACCCGGTGACCTGGTTACTGCCCCTCCTTCCTGCTCAGGTCTATGTGGGCTTTGGCCAGTCGGCAGCTGGATGTTTGCGTAGAGCAGCTGGCAGATGGAAACTAGTTCAAGACAAGGAAATTCTTTGAAAAACCTGTAGGGATGCTTGACTTTTGAAATGTTGCTTCCTCTTGACTTTTTAACAGATCCTTAAATACAACTTAAGGAAGAACTATAGCTGATGTATTTTTAAAGACAGCCTCTGTCAAGACAGTAGGACTGTTCTTTAAGAGAAGATGATGTGTTGAGACTTGCAGTGCATGTCTGAAGAACTGCCTGTTCTGCTTCGTGTTTAACGATGGCAAACTTTTAGGGCAAGTGAGTGTACACAGGCTGCATAAGAGTAGGTTTCTGGTGTACTTTGGTTTTCAGAAGGTGGCCTGTTTCCTGCACAGCTTTGGTCAAAGATGTTTAAGAGATTGGTAGTTAGCTGACTTGCTTGATCTGTTTGATAAGAGAGCTTAATGGACCAAGACACTTAGATTATTCTCTCTAAGGCTGGGAGAAATGCATAATTCTGCTTGGCAATTGTACTGATATGCTAAAGAAAGGTTGGGGAGCTACCAGTGCTGCAGGTGTGATGTTATTGTGCTAAAAGCTGTGAACGTCTTTGAAAATCTTTGGAACATAGTTGCATTTGATATTTTTGAGGAGTTCTGTAAAATTGTAATGCACCAAGCTGACCTGTCTTTTCTATTTCCTGACATGTCACCAAATCCAGTGCAGGGAATTAGTATTACATTCCTACGTTAATCTCCTATATAAATGTGAAAAATTAATCACGTTAATGCTGTCTATGTGCTATCACTGACAAAAGCAGTCTGCGGAATTTCTGAAATCATCCTGGGGAGTTCTGTTGTGGTCTTCGAGCTTGAATGTTTTCTCAGTTATATGGAAATGAAGGGCATTTGCCCATGGTCTGTGGGCGGCTTAGCTTATGGCACGTAAGTATGATGGAGTTATACAAGCAAAGATAGCAAGAATGTTTCAGTTGAGATCAACTATATATGCCCAACTCACTTTAAAACCAGATTTACAACTCTTTGGGTAAGTTTAACTGAAATACGGGAAACTTGACTCGAGTACGTTTTCTTTCATGTGCCAATGCAAAGTGATACTTTTCCAGTGCAATTCAGCCTGAATTCAACCTGCTTTTATGATAATAACAGGCTCTGGCAGCTGAACATAGCATGAGGACTTCAGAAAAATTGGATGAGTGGTTGTGCTCCTTAAATAGGAAACAGATGAAATGATTTGTATAAAGTAAAAACCGGAGTGGAGATGTCAAAAAGCATAACAGATAAACCCCTTGAACGAAGCCCTCCTGTGAGCTTTTGCCCATAGTGTGCATTCGCATCTGATTGTGATGACAGGTTCTTCAGAACAATGGGAAGATATCCTGCCAAAAAGATTTCCAAATATTTTGGAAAATGTAAGAGAAAGCACCCTCCAAACTCTCATAAAACTTCACTTAGCCTCCATCTTTAGGTTCATAAATTTCAAGATTTTAATATAAAATCAAAACTAATAAGGCTTGGTAGGATCATCGTGTATTTTTCTTTTTGGATGAGTTTATGGTCAAATAGTAGGCATTGTAATATTGCTATGACAACACAGCACACTGAACTGATAGTTGTGAGAATCCGTTAAATGATGAGCACTGAAAAGCTATTTGGGTGCTTGAGTATTTGGTCTGTGGTACAGACATTGCAACACTGTTTATCCAAGATTAATTATTAGGGTGTTCAGAAAACACTAACAAAACCAGTGACAGGACAACATTGACAAATTTTCTGTTAGAAGTATAATGCTGCTTGTACTGGAAAACAGACTTATTATTCAGTTTTGAATGAACCTAATTTTGATGTAACCTAAGCCTAAGTATTACAGGCAACTCAGTGAAAACATCAGTCTGATGTACAGTACAAATCATAAAAGAAAAGATTAGAATGGATAAAAGCAAAGGATGAGGGTATGTTATTATGCCCTTTAAAACACAGGGGGAAATCTTACCACTGAAGTTCTAACTTCTTTATCTCAAATATGGAGAGTGTTGATGCCAAATGCTAATTCTGGAGTGCAGCCTGAGCCCTTGGCCAGCGCAGCTGCCTGAGCCACCCTGCGTTGTGCCGGCGCGGAGGTGTCTCCAGCAGCTGCGATCCCGTCTTTGGAGCCCAGTCCGTGGAGGGTGTATAGATATGAACAGCGTGCAGTTTTGCTGGTTTTGGAAACTATAAGATGCAAACTCTAATAGTACGTGTTTTTAAAATATTGCCAGCTAATGGTTATGAATCATACTTCCCTTGAGGCAGGAATCATTATTTGACTTGAGTGCATCAAACAAAGGAGGCTGTGTTTTAATTCTTTTGAACTGTCCTTGGTTTGATCCTTGATTGGGTTAAAATGCTATATGAGAAAACAAGGAGGATAATTTAGTGTTGTCATCCATCTAAGTAATAATGATGCACTTTAATTTCTTGGCGTCTAAACTCAAAGGCTTGTGAATGTCTAAAAATAAATAAATAACTGAAACTTATGACAGAAAAAAGAAGGCATCTTGATATATCCTGTTGGTGTCTATGAGTTAACCTAAGAGTCAACAGCACTCTTTTTTATACTTTGGGCAGGAGATTAAGGGAAATCCTCCTTGTGTTGTGCAGTATAGAACACAGTCTGAGGAGATGATTGAATGTTTACTTGTTTTCCTTCTGCTGTGACCACTTAGAGGCTAGTCACTGTCTGAGCAGAGAGGTTCTTCAGCTTGTGGTGTTTTGTATTGGGATGCCTGTAGGTGATTCTACAAAAGTGGAATCACCATCAGAGCCTGTGTAACCTCGCGGTGTGTTAGCAGGCTGGCTAAGTAACTCGGTTTCCTTGGCTTTGTAGCTTTGAAACAGAAATGTGGTGTTTTGGCTTTTAAGACCAAGTGATTCCAAGCTTGGAAAAGCTACCATTTTCTCAGAGCAGTGGAGGGCCGTTCACCTTTCTAGACATACAAGGTGGCAGCTGGGCTCACGGTGTTGGCCTCTGCGCTCTGCTTTCCCTCAGAGCGCTCAGAGCTCCAGGACCTGGCCTTGCTGGGCGCTCTCGGCTCCAGCGAGCCGAGCGCGTGGTTAGGAAGGAGGCGGCTCGACCGCGTCTGGCTTCGTGTTGCTGCCGCGTGCACCGCGGCGGAGCTCGGCTGAACTGCACCGCGGGTCCCGCTGCAGCCCTGGCCGGAGCTGCCCGCTGGTCCCTGCTCCTGCAGCACCAGCTGCCATCTTGACACCATTGAAATGTAACGGCAAGATCTGATGATTTTGTTCAATGCTGGATTTTTTTTTTATTATTATTTGAAATACTTATAATATATGAAGCAATTTTCAGCTTCTTCCTTAAATGGGTGGTGTTTTTTCTTTTATCTTGTTCCTTTAAATTATTTGCACTGCTCTAGAGGTGTCGTTCTGTGTCCTCTGAGATTAAACGTGTGAGAGCGTGAAGGGCTGGCACTGTGCTGCTCTTCAACAGCTTCTTTTTATTTCTTTTTTCCCTTTGTTATGATTTACTGTCAAATCCTGAAGATGTTAGTGAATGGCACCCACACCTTTAAATAATAAAGGCCCTAGATTTGTTTGCAGCTTCCCTAATCTGTTGTTAATAAACTTGAAAGAATACAGTCTTGTCTAATAAACACATCAAACTAATGGGTAGCCAAGCAGTTCAGAAGAGTGTTTGTTGTTTGGTGTTTAGATTCCAGTCAAAATTAATCAACAATGGATGGGGCCTGCTGTATTTATTAGCAACACAAATCCCTGTGATTCCATGCCAGGTCCCTTTGAGTCATTCCAGTGTATGCTGGCAGAGGTACAGGACTGATAAATACTTACATCCTTGTGACTGGGAAAGAAAGGGGCGGGGAAATACTGCCAAGAAAACAGACCTCACGGTTGGCATGAATTCCTTGAGAGCCATTTTGAATCTCTTTCTATATGGCTTGTGTGTAAATGGGAAGTCACAGATTCAGGAACAGTAGAAGCTTTTTTTTCCCCTTGTGAAACCTTCAGCTTTGCAGATAGCTGACTGCATAAGCTTGCATGGTTTGTTCTTGCTTCCCCTCCAGCATAACCTTTCTTCTCAATTTTAATTTTCATTCTCTTTTGCTTTTTATCAATTTTTTTAAAGAGCTTTGGTTAATGGAGAAATGCTGTTGTGGAAATACCTTTTCCTGCAGCAACTGTAATGTTCTAAATCACCCCTTGACAGAGAAATGAAGGGGAAGATGGTTGAAACCTTGGCGTTTTAATTACAAAGTTGCAGTTGTTGACTTAAAGGCAAATTGTGGCTTATTTTGGGGAATATGAGATATGTTTCTGTCAAAATATATGAAAACTTTAATGATTCTCCCTGATCCAGCTCTTAGAGAAACTGGAGTGATACAAGTTGTGCTCAGTGTGATTTTGTCTTGCAAAAATGAACAATGTTTTTACTGTAGACACCTCAAAAAATCTGGTGTTGCTTCTAGAACCCTAAATCCCGAGTTTAGGGGGCAAGAAAACCCCACTTCTAAACAGAAGTCTGTTGAACTGCTGCTGAGGATTACTTGGGGATAAGCTGTGCCAGAAAACAAGTTGCAGCATGCTGTTCATGTGTTACAGGAATCTCAATAATCTTATCTCCAAGAGTAGCAGTTGCACTTGATACGCATAAATAAACCAGCCAGCTAAAGTCGCGAGATTGGCTACAGATTTTTGTTCTTGATGTGACACTTCCTGTTGTACAGTGCTGAGGCCAATTTTATTTTCCTCATAGACAAATGATTCATGAAAATCCAAGACTCTCCCTCTCTGAGAGGGAGAGAGGACTTCTGAAAAGTTACTTGAACACAGAAAATTCTCTTACTATATAGAAGATAAACTAATGCAAATAAAATGATGTGGCGGTATCTCACTTCATATATGTCAACTTGATCACACTGGCTTTGCTGCTGTTCACTGTTGCTGACTTCAAAGTTTGTAGCCACTTGGAAAATGTGGCCTAACTGCGAAACATGTGACAGTTAAACAAAATGTACCTTCATTAGGGACCTGGATAAACAGACTCTTGCAGCCCTGGTGTCAGCGTAAGAGACCAGCGCTGTTTTAGGGATGACAAACTGCAGGTAGGGGAAGCATTCACCTTGAAAGAACAACTTTTGTTTTGTAAGTTATGCTGCTGCTTTCAGAGTGGGTATGAAAAACAGACTATTTTATCAGGAAAGACAGCACATGAGACGCCTTTTCGGTCTCATACCTAATGTTGTCATTAGCATTTGCCATATGAAAAAAAAAAAAAAAAAAAAGATGGTTCTTACTTGTGGATAGATCCATCTTTGGACATTGTAGAAATGTTAGCCAGCTTCTCTGATGGACTTTGTGTGTCTTCTCTCATGCTAGCTTTGTGTATGTCTACTGTCAGACTAGTTCTCTGCCTGTAGCTGACCTGCACCAGAGGCTGACCCCTCTATGGGGGATTTACTCTGCTTGTGAGCGAAGGCTGATGCAGATAAGTTAGCTCTTCTTAATTAAGTTAGCTCTTGCTAATTAGCAGCTCCATCTGGCAATGATGGCACTTGTTTTTGCTATTTTACTGAGAGTAATGCTTAACATGATTTGTGTATACTTTACTGAGGCGAAGACAAGTCTCAAGATTGACTACTCAAGTCCTCTAATTGTACCCATCTCCGTATGTAGAAATACCAAGAGAGGCTGCATCTCCTCATGGAAGTCACTAAGGGAAGAGAAGGCTAAGCCTCGCAGAGTTTAGGTCTCCAATGGGAATTAGCAGTGTGTAAACGATAGTGGAGTCATGAATGTTATAACTAGAACACCCTGCTAGCTTGAGCATGACAAACCAAGCAGGGTAATGAAACTTGCAAGTGTGTCTCTGTATTCTGGATCCCCTTGCTGTGTCTGTCTGGGAGGGTCTCCAAGGGGAACACATATATCTCTACAGTAGCACCTTTCCTTGTGCCTGAGTGAATCCATTCTGTGCAACTGGGCCTCACGAGAGCTGTGTCCTCAACTTGAAGGGCTTTGTGAGAAGCGTGGTCTGCACAGCCCCTCTTCCTGGCACGATTAGATCAGTGCGTCCAGGCCTAGATTTCAAAGGGGGCTAGGAATTATCCACACAGTTGTCCTGGTAGCAGGCCGGCCTGCACAAAGGTGAGATACTGGTGACTAACACAAACCTGGTGTAAATGACACCAGTCTTACCACAGTAACGTGTTCTTGCAGAAACCTTGCTTTGGTGCTCACGTGGCCTTTACTCATCCTATTCTGCATAAAAACCTGTACTTCCAAAGTAGTTATAAACAGGTCTATAAAATAGAAAAGATCTGCAATGCTGGATTACAGCAGAGTGTGTGTATGTGTGTCTGAGAACTTATTCCCACTTTTATCATCTTAGTATTGAAAGACAAGTGTTTGTCTAAATCTGTGCTACAGACTATTTGCACCTTGCATTTGAAGGTTTTTGAGTGTAAGAGCAGCTAAATTTGTCTATATTTGACCTGAGGAAAATGTTTAATGAAAACAGTAGATGGAAGTTTGATTCTAGTAAATCTTTTACATTCCTGTGAGAGAAATTGGCATGCACTAATACCAAACGTGCAGTGAAGAACCTAAAAGAGTCTTTTATTCTGTGTTCTGCCTATAAAGTATTAGCTATGCAGAAAAAAGAAAAAGAACAAAACAAAGCACTTTTTTATATGTTTGTTTTGCTGGTAACCTTCAGGATAGAGAGATAAAGCAGAGAAAGTAGCCATTGCCATATATAAAAAGTAAAATATAAAGTGACTAAGCTGAAATAGTACTCCAGATGCCTGTGATTTAAAAACAATACTGCTTTATATTTTTTTTTTTAATTTTTTTTTGGGGGGGGGAGGGAAGGGAGGGGGCAGTGGGGAGGAGAAAAAACAAACAAACAAACAAGCCCCCCCTTCAAAACAGACTTCCTACACAAATACTGAGTCTGTCTGTGAGGTATTCAGTGGGTGGGATTACTCACAAAGGTAGTTCAGCACCTTGCTTAATTGCTTGGGTATCATGTGGCATTTTCTAGTTTGAGAATATTTGTTTCACTGTTTCTCTCCATCTGTTACTGTTGTTACAATTGATGTTCTT
Organism: Crypturellus tataupa; assembly: GCA_034781795.1. Lineage (NCBI taxonomy): Eukaryota > Metazoa > Chordata > Aves > Tinamiformes > Tinamidae > Crypturellus > Crypturellus tataupa. Next base: position 294,472 of record JAWLRI010001005.1, read on the forward strand.
TCAAGTATGGAATTAAAGCAATGTTTGGTGAATAAATAGGTCATGATAGAAAGATTATTGTTTATAATGTAAGCTGGCTGAGTTACAATTCTCATGCATTTCTTCTTCAAAACGCTTTAGCAAGAGCTTTAGGAGAATCATTTTCGTGTTGGGTGTTGTTCAGGAAATCTCCAATCTGAAAAATCATCTGATCCAAGCTTTCTGTGGTATCAAGGTTATGGCAAAACATTGAAAGCAAATGTTTTAATTCATTCTTGGCTAAGATATAGTAATAACTTTATAAAAGCGGCCTCTCCCAGCACCATATCTGTGAGTAAAACTTGCTTGCTAAAACAATTGTGCCAAGATCACTGCTTTATCCTAAGAAGTTGCTCTCTTCCCTCCCCTTCACCCTTCCCCAGTGGTGTTTCTATTTAGCTAACCTGTCCTTTCAGACATTAGACTGAGAAAGAGGAGGATTCAAAAAGCTGCTTTTTGAAAGGAAAAAAAAAATCCCTGCTTGTGCCAGGGAACCTAGCAGTAGCAGAAATATCCTATGAGGTCTCCCAGTGAAGGAGAGGGCTTGATGGGAGAACATTATTGCTGGGGAGGGAAGAGCCCCATCTTGAAAGTAAGGGACAGATTGAAAGTTTCTTGTGGACTGAACTACTCTGGCAAGCTGAGTCTTTGCAGTTAGTTTGCTTGTGTGCACTGTCAGACAGGTCACGTGGAAAGCTGTGAAAGGTATGAGTCAAGGCTGGAACTAGCTGTTGTGTATTTTCATAAACAAATGGAGAAGGTTTTTTTTTCTTAACAATGGGAGGAAAGGAAGATGAGCGTGGAGGTAAAAATATATCTGACTCACGATGAAGATGTCATATATCAGTTTGATCGACACTGTCGTGTTTCCTTTGTGAGTATACAGTGTTTTCAGTAGAAATCAGGTGTGACCTTCCCACAGCTTCTTCCATGTGCAAAAATGCTCCAGGATCAGGATGACAGACGTTGGAACAGTAGGAAGACTTCAAAATTAAAATAAAGCTGCTATGGTACTTTTTGATTATAATGATATACCTGATTCCAAAATAATTTTGTATGATAAAAGTCAAGTTTTTGCTACTTTGGTAAATGTTGTAACACTTGAGTATGTCATTTTGAGTCACATGAGTTTCAAAACATGCATGCATGTAAACCACTTCTGTAAGGGGACACAAATCATAATTTTTAGTGGCAGTATTTACAACTTTCTGAGGATGACAGCTTGAAAATACTATTTTCCAAATACTGAAGCTTGAAATACGTGCATCTGTCCGTGCTAATATCAAATATATTAGTTCTCTGATTCATTTTTCCCCTTGTATAGTCCCTGCCTGTTGATTTTTTTTTTTTTTTTAACATGGGAGAATCAATGGAAATAGACAAATCATTTTTTTCTCCATGTGTCATATATTGTCTAAGCTGCATTTCAGTTTCTAATGGTGTAGTAACATGTAACTGTATAATAGATTCTAGCTGAATATCTCAATTTCTTGATCCTGATACGAGCTCTTCTACTGGCATTATGCTTGGCCGTAAACTCCTACCTCTGCTGCAGACTACAGAAAATGAATGTCTCCTATGCCAAATCATTTAAATGATGAAAGATGCGGAGTTGTAGGGTATTATTAGTTTACTGACCTTGTATTTTGAGCTTGGAGAGGTATAGCCTATTGAAAGCCCATAATAGCACCCATTGAGCACTGCTGAGCCCTGCTGGCTCTGCTTGAATGAGTTATCCCACCTATTAGGACTAGGACTTGGTTTGCAAGACCAAGAGGTTACAGAGTCTTTTCAGTCTTTGAGGAGGGAAAGGAGGCTTTTTCTTATGGGGATGCTAAGCAGTGGGGAACTGCGGCTTGGGCGACAGCTGGAGCGTGTGAGGTGGCAGTCACCTCCATAAGGCTGCTGAAGAGGGAGGATAACTAAACAAAAACTGCTGCATTTAACTGAATAAGGAAATGTTTAGCTTCCAGATGTTTAAACCCTCATCCCTCTGATGAAAGGTGTTACCGTTCCGTGCCTGCACGGGCCGGGCAGGCCACGCGCTGCGCGTGCCTGGCTGCTCGCTCGCCTCGGCGGCCTTCCCGGGACGCTCCGCTCCGCTCCGTTCCCCTCCGGCGCGCGGCTCCCGACGTTGCTCCCTTCCGAAGGGTGTGTCGGCTTCCCGCGAACGGCTGCGTGTGGCGTGTGCCCGGCCTCTGCTTTGCACGTTTTAGATTGAGGAGTAGCAGTGTTAGGTATTGCTGAGTTAAAACCCAAAATATCTGTGATGAATCCACAAATCCTGGGCCCCCCTTCATAATTAAAGTGTCTCTGTAGAGCAGCTAGCCAGGCAGCAATCCCTTCTCTGTCCAGGGAGGAATTCCCCCATTCCAGAAAACATGGTAAAGGGATCCGCTTCTGCCAGATTTAGGTGATCTGTGTGAGCACATGGGAAACATTTCAGGGGTGGTTAGAGTGAGACATTCTCTCCAGCGTGAGCTGGCAGTGGCCTAGCAGGACTTCTCCTATGTTGACAGTAAACCGGGGCTTCAGAAAGAGCCGATGAGAGCTGCGCTGGCCACAGCTGACTGCATACGTAGCCTTCCTGTGAGGAGGCCTCCTCCGGCACGGCATGGATCCTGGCTGCTTGTCCCCTGTGCGGGGAAGGGCTGCTGTGCCGCTCGTGCTGCGCGCTGGTGCTCCGAGCTGCTCCGCTGGACCGCGGCCGTGGCCTACGCGCTTTCCGGCGACCGCCCGGCTCTTGGTTCGCTGGTGGCAGCCGTTGTCACCACTTAATTCGCCTGCCCTCAGACTGAGCAAATGTACTGCTGAGTTGTCTCTTGTTAAAAACAAACCTGTAAGTGTTTGAAAACTGCTAAAAGGAAAGGAGGTTCTAGTTGTTCCTTCACTGGATGTTGGAAAGATAGCTGTGTATCTGACTCCGTATGAAAGATTTTTCAGTATCCCAGGTCCCCTTAAGATACAAATTAACATCTTGCAGTAGCAGCGGCAGTAAAGATGAGATTTTTTTGGATAATAACTTGTAGAAAGACTCTTTTGCTCCACAATGTTTTTGTGATCTGGAGTCTATGCTCCAGAATGTCTTAGATTATTTTGAAAATTTCTTTTATGTGATTTTTTTTTTTAATATCCTAGTTTCTTTGTATTAAAAACCTAATGGATCTTGGGAAAGTACTATGTGTGCACACTGAGCAAGTTATTTCCTACTACCAGTTTCACCTTTTATTTAGGTACTCAGGCAGTAGGGCAGCAAGCTGAAGCTGGCAGTATCAGCTACCCTAATTCTACGACATGAACAACATCCCAAGGTTTTACTCTAAGACAGTGTAAATGCAGTTGGAAGGCTCAAGGACTTCTCTGTCCAAGAGAAGGAGCCACTTCCCAAAGTGAAGGAGAAGACTGAGTGTGTGAAGTTGTCTCAGATGATTTCTAATGCACTTTTGTGAGCAAAGCAGTGGCTTTGCAGATGTCTTGTTGGTAGGATGCTGTCCCCAAAACTGTTCAGCCATCCACAAGCTTGGTGCTGCATTAAATCATTTCTTCATTTTTCTTAAAGAGAAAGCCCCAGCAATCCTCACCTGTCATGAATTAACCTTCTTGATTAGCATGTAAGAGAGCCCTGTGAACTGGAGCTCAGCTTTGTGTCAAGATTGAGGAATTCAGTGTGCCGTAAGCCCCAGAACTGTGATCCTGGTGGGACCGGGCTCCAGCCAGTCAAACATCCTATCAATCAGGAGGACCCCTGTGCAGTGTGGCATTAACCTTTACAATTCAGACGAGTGTGGGACTCTGCTCTACTCAATCCATCAGTCAGGTCTGTCTGCACGGTTCCCCCGCTGGGGATACGCTGGGGATAACCTTTACAGCAGAGCTGTGATCCATCAATCAGTCTCCTCTCAGACTGCACAGCGGCTGCAACATAACACAGACTGCACCCCCACAAAAAAATCCTCCTAACATATCACCCCCAGTGATGTCCTCCCCTCCTTTTCTGTCAATTATTTTGCTTTGCCCTTTTTTTTTTTTTTTTCTAAATCTAAAATCTGATCCTTGTTTCAATGCTGTGATTTTGTTCGTTAAGGTAGGGGTGTGTGAGTGTGATTGCGGTTACCTAATCGTTTGGCACACAGAGCTGTCCCTGAGCAGGCCCAGGCCTAGAATAACAGAAGCGTGCGGCAGGTCGGGCTGCAAGAAGGTGGGTTGGCAGAGCAGATGTTTACGTCATCCCTGGCTCTAGCTTGGTTCATCAGCAGGTTTGGCCCTATCTGTTGTTTCTCTATAGCTAGTGGTGAATTATATTGTATAAAGCAAGAATGATTTACAGCCTAATGATTGCTTGGAAGACCTAGTGCAGTGCATGAAACCACATTAAAAAGCAGGAGATAGTGTGGTGTGCCCCATACGTGGATAGAAGGAATGGAAATAGCTGGGCTTCAAATTTCCATTAAAAATATACTTTTTTTCCTCCTTTGAAATCTTGCTTCTTTTATATGTATACTTTCAGGATGGGTTTTTGAGCAGTGGTGAATGTTTGCGATGGAGAAAATACTGTAATTGCGCTGTGAAGCAATCTCATTTTAATTTTTTCCACAGTTCTCTGAAGTGTTTTTGTAAAAATCAAGGAAAAGCCATCTCCTGACTCCTCCAGCCCTTGACAACATTGTCGTAATCCCTTTCATGGGGTGCAGTGATCACTTGTGCTTTCCTCCAAAGCGGCCGCAAGTTTGCTGCTCTTCCGGGCAGGTGCATGTGTTGAATTGGCTGTGGAATAAGGAATAAAATTCAACACAGCCGAGATGCTTCTGTGCTGCCCTGCATCCTGACAAGTGCTGGGAGCTTGTGGCGGCAGGAGCTCTGGTGCAGTTGTGCCGTTGTGATGAGCAGGCGGTGGCATTAGCGTGGGCAAGAGCAGTGGCGGCAGCTGAGGCTCTGATGGAACAAGCTGTTCTCCAGGGCATGGCCAGGGTGCCGTGAGTAGCTGTGTTGGTGGCACCTCTTGGAGGTGACGCTGCTTGAGCCGGACCCTGCGGAGCGCAAGCACTGGTAGCTGAGTGCAGTTGGGAGAATGAAGCCCCTGTGGGTTTGGGGAAACGCTGAGGGGGATTTGGAGCAGCACCAAAACTTGCTGCTCATCCCTTATCCCGTGTTAACGTGAGCGAGGCAGCTGTCCTGGGGGAGGGCTCACCCTGTCACAGGCGAGGTGTCCAAAACTCATCTTCGTGTGGGACTGAGGAACGTGGGGGAGAGCTGCTCGCCGAGACGCGGTGCTGTAGCACGGGCAGGAGCTGCAGCATACCGGAGCTCGGCCCTCGCTGCCCTCAGAGCCCAGTGATCTCAGCCAGAGCTTCCCTTTCTCCCTGATTCTTCTTGGAGGCCACAGGATCCCTTTTTCTGCCTGACTTTGAGGTCAGCTAGTGAAAGTGACAGAAAAGAATGGGGTAATTTATTTTGCAAAAGCTTAGACTTAACTCAAATTTCCTGTAAAAATTGCTTCTCTACTATTTTCTTGCTATTTCTATAGGAGGAGATTCAGCATCCTACTTCACTGGAGGAAATGCACTGGAAAATTTCAGCTTTTGGGATGAAATGAGAGAATAGGGAATGGCTTGGGAACTCAGTCCTGCAAATACTTAAATACAGAGCAGAAAATCTGCAAATTCATGTATGTGCATCTTCGTGGGGTGGAAGTCTCTGAAACCTCTGTGCTGGGAAAGTAGGTAGCGCTAATGCAAAAGGGTAGGCAGAGTTGTTTGAGGCCTGGAGTGTTCTGAGATGCCAGATCTCAGCATGGCAGGGAAAGGGATCATTGCCCAGACCACAGGGAGGAACCTAAACTAGAGAAGAAGAATTAAACCTTAACTTATTCCTCCAAAACTTTCTATATAAAACACATCAGTGCATCAGTATGGGGCAATTCCAGAAGAAAAAAAATGGAGTTGTACTGGACTTGTAGTTCTTTTTCCCCTTCTGTATCCTGCCAAAAAATGCCGTTTTGCTTTGATTTTATTTTTGTGTAGTTTTTTGCAATGTTAAAGCATTGCTTGAGCACAGATGTAAGGCATCAGTAGAGGACTGCAAGGCGTGGACCACACAGACATGCAGTTCCTTTCAAAATGCAAACCAGCAGAAGTAATCTGCTTTTAAGATAAAACTTCCTCATTAATTTCATTAAAAACGCATGCAGCTTCTACAGAATGGCCGAGGGTGCCTCAAAACATGGCACTGTTCTGTGCAAAGTCATGGGAGGTGGATGTGTCCTGGCAAAACAAGAAACCTGGAAGCAAGGTTGGGCCAGGAAAGCGGGTCTCCTGCAGTGGTTGCCCTTTTGCTCCTCCTCTCTGCTTGTCTGTGCTCTGTGGACGCACAATAATAACCCCAGTGGGCCTGGGATCAAATGACGCGCTGCTGAAGGATTAAGAGCAACTCTATCCCCTTGGCACGAGCTTTGGAATTTTCATTAAAGTGACCTTGGGTGCGGCGAGGGAGGAATTTGGGACGAGCGCTCGGCGCCCGCCCTACCTGCGGATGAGGGCGGCTCGTGGCGCTTTCCCCCGCATGCAGCTGGCGGTGGTGGATTAACCCGGAGAGATGTGGAGGGCCGGAATTCAAGGCGCCTTTCTGGGGAGGAGCAGGCAAGAAAGCTTGGTTCCTGGAATTGCTTAGAAACGCATCCTTAGAAGCAAGCGCGTATTTGCCAGAGAGCAAGACAGAGTTTAATTGTCAAGGAAGTGTTGTGCGTAAGTGCCACAGCAGTAGAAAATGGAAAATTATGGTTAGATTGTGAAATGCTGTTGTCCTCCTTGGCATAAATAGCCTGCACTTGGTCTGATGAGTTTCTTGTGTGTGCACTTACTCAAGCAGAGGATTTTAGTCCTGGTCTAGGAGACCTTGTGAATGTCTCCTTGCAGTGGGACCCTGTGTGTTGAGGCGGGTCATGTTTTACTCCTGCGCTTTACAGTAGCACTTTTCAGTGCACATTGGCTTAGACCCCAGTTGCTTTCTAGGAAACTATTCTCCAAACAGGAATGCAGCTACCAATGAAGTATGCAATAACATCTTCAGTTGGTAACAACGCTCCAGGAAAAACAGGAGGCTCATCAGAATGAGAAGGAAGCTTGGTCTTTCCAGCAACAGAGCAAGGCCATTAAAGAGAGCAGGATGTAAATGCCTATACTTGAATTTATAGGACAGCTTGGTTGAAAGGTCCCATGTTTGTGTATACAGTCTTGACAGATGTCATCATCTTCTAGTGAAAAGTCCTTTTGTACTTTGTATTCAGGACAAAGTAAAAGCAACAGTGGAAGCAGGTTTCAGTCACTTGGAGCCAGTCCTTTGCTTCTGTCCTCATGACACTTCTATATCCCTCGCTCCCTTTGAGATGCACAACCTGTAGGGAGATCAAGCTGCTAGGATACCCACTGGACAGGATCTTTAATGCACAAAAGTAGCTACTCAATCTAAGAAAACCAATTAAGATGATTCCTGTCAATGCTCCTGCCCCCATGGGGTTGTCTTAGCCAGCCAGGGAAGTCGCACTGTGTGATAACTGTACGTAATCACAATCACACTATGGAAATAACCCTCTGTTTTTCCTCTTCTCTTCACCTTCTCCAAGAAGATGCATTGCTGCAAAATCTCAGCCTCTAGGATTTGCTTATTTATGTTGCAAAAACCCCATCAGAACTGGAGTTGGCCGCGGAAAGGCATTTTGTCTGCTCTAAATGCTTGCAAACTATGGGTAGAGATGGGTGCTATAAAAGTAGCTGAAGAAAATCATGGATTAAGAATGTATACAACATGACAGTTCTGAATTATTATAAAATGTTTATTTTGTAGAGCTAGTAAACTTTATCCATCTGCACAGAGTACTTCTGGTCAGGACCTGCAGTCAGGTGGCAGGTAGCTGCTGAAGACCTCCTGTTGCAGACTAGTGTCTGGGCACTGGAGACTCTGTCAGCAGGTGGTAACCCCCATGGCAACTTCGGGGAAATTTGCAGGTAGCCTCTTCTGTGTCCTTATGCACAGGGAGGCTTGAGGTGCCTTCAGAGGGGCTGGAGAGTTCAGGTGGGTGATGTGGGGATGGCAGGGATCAGGAGTGCCTGTCACACGCCAGCCAGTGGAAGGAATGGATGCTGTTGCCTACTGTGTACAGCAACCCCGTAGCAGCAATAAAACCAAGAGTTAGAGATTGGGAGAGGGGAAGGAATCAGAAGCACTTGCTCTGACAAGTGCTGTCTCTGTTTCAGAGTTGGTGGAGTGTTGTGTGTGGAAATAGGCCCGGATGTTGACCTGGAAACTTTTCTTGTGATACAGATGGAAGCAATGAAAGGAGGAAAGTAGTGAAACTCACTGATAAAGAGCTGTTGAGTCTCCTCTCTGATCAGAGCAGCCAGGTAGTGAAGGCTGTAGCAGATTGTCACAGTGGAAATGTTTTGGAATACTTGGACCTAGCAAAGGATGTCAGCAAGAACTGAAACAGTGTATGTATATCTATCGGTACATCCACTTTTTGTCATCTGGCCTCATCTGACTGACCTGAATTCTGGTTTAAGAGGTTTTCTTTGGGCTGGAAGCAATTTTGGAGGTTCTAGCTTCTGTTAGAGTTCAAGGATTTCTTGATGCTCAGAGAGGTGATAATCAGGAGCTGCGAGGCAGGAGTCTGAGCTGTGTTATAGGTGCACATGTGCCCAGCCTGTGTCCTGATGATCCTTACTGCTTGGCTTGGACTGAGTCCAGACCTGGCCTACCCTCTTGCCTGTTGGATGGTCACTGCGACATGGGTAGATCCTGTTGCTGTCACCACCAAGCTTTGGGCCATAGTTGCTTGCAGATTGCCAGGGCAAGAAGGGACTGTTGCTTTGCACTGAGTGAAGACTTGCCAGCTCTGAAGGACTGCGGAGGGTCTACTGGTCCTCCTGCCTGTGATGGCCTCCCTTCAGAAATGGTCGGTGTCAGCCTGGCCTGGTGATTCCTCAAGAGAAAGCCCAACCCAGGGATGGACCCTGCATGGCCAGCAGAAAGGCTGAGCCTCCGCTGTGGCTGGCCACCCTGATGTTGCAAACCTGGAGCTGAGCGAGGGCAAAGCTCCGTCATGTCCGTCCCCAGAGGGTGCCCTGGGTGGGAATGCTACGATCGCAACAGCAGGTTGTCTCTTCCAGGTCTGTCTCTCCTTCCTCAGCCTGCACAGGCACAGTCCATTATTTCAGAGAGAAAGAGTTTATTTCATTGTAATGATTGCATTACAAAAAGATCCTGGAGTGACTTTATGCAAGAGCAGCAGAAACCTGTCACATGTAAGAAAGTTTGTCAGTATGACTAGCCTGTTCCCCCAGCTCAGTACCTGGAGGGAGAAGGTACAAGGGGTAATGGGGGAGGCCTGGAAAATATTAATCAAAGATGTAATCTCCTGCAAAGACATGTGTAGACACTGCTGCTGAAGACTGTTAATTTAGACACCTTATTTTGATCTCTTGCTTCTGTCTTACCTGGCTGTGAAAGTGAGAGAAGAATGTAAATGGGATCAGCTCCATGAGTGGTTCTCATGAAAGTTGTCTAAGAGCAATATTTCTCTCTTGGAAGACCCATGTAAACATTATATTTTTTTCCTTTAAATATCTAGCTGGTCAGTGCTTGATGGGGCCCAAGTTCTTGGGGCTGTGTATGGCAGGACCTTCTTCTGCACCATCCTGGTAACTTGGTGCATGTTAATGAATGAAATTTTGCCGTTTATCTTTCTGCATGGCAGACATCTGTCTCCTTCCTCTCTCATTTTTAGGAATTTCAGATACTGAGCCTTGTCAGGGCCCTTAAAACTATTTTTAACAATTTATTTAGAGGTCTCTCCATTCACCTATTACAGGTGAAGTCAGTGGAACTAGACGGCTGAATCCTTGGCAGAAGTGGATCCTCAGGTGCCCAAAAGCAAAGGGAACAGCTTTGCTTGGGCTGCGTCCCTTCCGTGCTTCCTGAGGGTGAAAGACCATGAGAAACCCTGAAGTATCTGTCATTCCCACTGGATGAAGAAAGCTGTGTTATTCTTTATAAAGCCCATCTGTCAATACTCACATTGATTACAGTTTTTGTCTGAGGTATAGTTGGAATTCTTGTTTTTATTTGCAGGAAACAGTGATTTGAAGCAGAGGGAGGTGTTACTCTCCTATATCAGCCAAGTCCTGTTACCCTTGGCCCAAGTGTTTGTGCCCTGGGCAGAGCTAAGAGCGCTCAGATGTGCTGCGCTGCCTGCCTGCCTGCCTGCTGGGGATGTCTCGTGTCAACCACTGAGGACACTGCTGTGAGTGAAACTGCCAGGCAGGGCTTGGGCTCAGCTGTGAGTCTGAAGCCTCTGCTAGCGTGCCAAGCCTGGCTTTCCTTAGCTGAGGAAGGTGTTCGGCGTGACCAGGGAGGACAACAGTGCGGGCTGGTTCCACAGTGCCCCAGCCCTCATTCCGGGGAGACCTGCTTCCTCCATACCTTGTTGTTTGCTTCAGAGAGACTTGTTTCCTTCACCTCTAGTCAAAGCAGGTGACAATTTTGGTGGTGGCTGTTAGGTCTCATTTTGTCAAATCCTTCTATTTAGGTGCATTGCTATTATCTCAAATGCTAATGCACCCTCAAAAAGGGTGGTTTTTGAGGGTTGCACCCTCAAAAAGAGTGGAAAAGGAGGCCTGGTAAATATTTCTTTCATGGGAAATGGGAATGCTGGTGACAGAGTATTTAGCATATGTGAAGTGAAGGGCTATTTTCAAAAGGTACAACAGTATTTGACAGGTTTTTAGTTCTTTTTAGTTGTTTATTTGCTTTGCATTTTTACATGTCCTGAATATGAATATCTGATATGAAAACTTGTTAAATATGAGGCAAGGTTGTGCTTAGCGAGACCTATGCCTGGTTACTGGCCTCCCGTCTGAAGGCAATGATAGAAATCTCATTCAGGAATTGGAAACTGAACTCAGCAGAGCACTAGGAAGGTCTTGCCAGAGGATATGGGAGAGGTTGCATGGACCTGGACATCTTTGCCCTTGTTAATCTGGAGTTTGCGCATATGACGACTTTCAGGTTGCACTAACGCATCTAAATGAGGACTATATTTTAAATCCAGACTTCCCGCCCGCGCAATTTTGTCCATGCTTGTGACATTTGTTTAACCATGTGCAGACCCGGACTGACATTTCTTCCCTTGGAACTTCTGTAATGCAACTGGTAGGTTAAAAATGCACAGAAGGGATTTATTAAAGCAGCTTGATCAGGAGTGTTTAAAAAAAAAATTAGTCCTGAATTGGGCCTTCAGCTGCTGCAGAGGCCTGTTGTCCCTGGAATACCTTTGCAGTGCGCGTGAACCGGTCACTCAGTGTCAGCATGAAAAAACGATTTCCGAAGCCCTTGGACAAATAAGGAGCCTCGCTCTGTGCAGGGACGGAGCGGGTTTGGAACATATGCCTGCTCTGCACGGCCAAAGTACATAATCAGGTTCAGCAAAACAAAGCCTGATACCAAACTTGCCAGGAAAAATTGTTTTGTCGTTTTGAAATGCGCTCAGTTTTTCAACAGACCTTCCCAGAGCAGAAAACAATGTGTTTCATGTCCCACTTCATCTGCCATTGCTGTTTTTTTCCTCTGTAGATTTGTAAAGAAGGGGAAGAATATATAATCCCTTTGTTCAGATACTTAATTTCAGAGCTTGCTCACGCTGAACTGCCCTTTCAGTCGGGATTAAGGTTTGTTACCCAAGTCTATATACCATGTAAAACAACGACTAATCCAGACATTAATCACAGGAAATATTCTGGCCCTTTTAAAAAAAATAAGTCATGACATTCTATAAAGAATACATAATTGAGAATATCCTGGACAGGTTGAAAATTAGCTCAGTTGATGGGTTACATAATGATCAGCTGGGCAAGCCAAGGGGAAAGCAAAGAGCCCATTAGATGAACAATGCGGCCGCTTTGCGCTATTGTCTGCCCTTTCCTGTCCTCGAGTTCAGCTCCCTGCAAACGTGGTCATTCCCCACCAGATGACATTCGCAGGAGATGCTGCTGCCCCAGAGCAGCCTCCTCGCTCCCTCCCTGGTTTTTCCAGTCGCTGCTTGTGGATTTTCTGCTACCCGTAGCCATTTCCAGGCAGTGTTTCCCAGCACCAGTCTGTTGCCTAGAGCAACTTCCACGGCAGTTGGGGTTGTGACTGATCCTTTTCTTCAGGCTGTATCTGTCAATGCCCCCTCCCTGCCAGAGGCCAGTTACTCATGTCAAGGTCAAACTGTGGACACTCATTCTGTGTCTACCCAAGTTAATCCAAACTAAATATACCACGTGTGAGGTAGTTTATCTCCCCAAATAAATAGATGATAATTAGCATAAGCCACTGCACCCACTCCTTGTCCAAGGCTCTCTGAAAAATCTCTCCACCTGAGTAAATCGGGATGCTTTGTCTGGCCCAATCCTGTTATACTGAAAGGAAAGTAAGGAAGCTCTTGCCCCAAGTTAGATCTCATTTACTCGGTGTTTCATTCCAGGCTGAGCCAGGCTCAGTGACACAGACACATATGCAGATGTGCTGGGAAGGAGATGAGATCTTGCTAAGAGTTCCTCAAAATGCATCGCCTGCAGCTGTTCCCCTGGCTCCGTGTCTGTCATTCTCACCTATGCTGCCATAGCGCTTGCAGGGACAGCGACCTGCAACAGACCTAACTGCTCGAGGAGTCATAAGTACTGGGCATTACCACAAGCACTTAAGACTGAGGTTTATTAAAATCCCATTTATTTTGCCTGTGTGGCATTTGTCAGGGACCAGCTCCCTGCCAATGCTCCGCTTGGCGGGTTGTTTGTGATGTGCGGGATGGGACACGTCGATGGGAAGGCACTGACCTTCCCGGCACTCTGGCAGTGGTGGCCAGCGGAAACACGCAGAGTGCCAAGGAGCAACGTGCGCTCGCTCGTTTCACTTCGTTTCTAAATTACCTGTAAGGAGAAAGAAAGGCAGGAAATAATCCCAGCGTTTGTGTTCAGTACTGTAGAGACACTGTGTATATAACGGTAATATGGGTAAACTCTGTGCGCTAGTCTGGATGTCCTCTCTTTAGGCTTTGTAGAGCAAGCCTAAAGACCTGCTCAGAACTTGGGATTCGCCGTTGGAGAGCTGAGGTGTGGACTTGGTGGGACTGTCATCTGTGGCCTTCATGCAGAGTTAGTGGATGCAATATATTGGGTCCAGCTCTAAATGCTTAGACTCAGGAGAGAGAGAGACTGCGTGCAGTGTGTTGCCAGTCCATGGGTAACAGCAGGTAACTGGCCTGTTTTTGCCAAGGCCTCTGTTATGGACCCAGTTCCTGGTATGTACTGTTCAGCCACCTCACAGTACAGGGGCCGTTCGGTGCTCGTGCATGTCACCAAGCTTTGCCTTTATAGAAATACTGGAAAGTAGAGGAGGACAACTGTGTTTTAAATGCTTTTCTAGCTGACAGCAGAAGTGGCACAAACTCCAGTTTTAAAAGCAGTGTTCCAGCAGCTCTATCAGCTCTAGCAGAAGGGGGCCAGGAGAACAGCAGAGATGACGTGAAAACTTGGGGGGTGTTTTTGCTTTACGTAAATCAAAATGTACAGATCCTTCATCAGCTGTTGAGAGGCTCAAAAGCTCCTAAGAGCTGGCACAAGCTCCTGCAAGCCCTGGCTCCTGCTCTTGCAGTGTGAGGGGGGCAGCAAGGAGACAACAAGGAGGTTTCACCTGGTTTTGCATTTCGGGACCAAGGTTTTGCACGAGTCGCACTGCCTGGCTTCAAGAGCCACATGACAGCACTGCAACTGGGAAGGCAAAGTACAGGTTTGTGCGGGATAGTGGAACTGGGAGGCCGAAATGGATTGGGGGATAACGTACTTACCCCTGTTCATGCCGTGCTTTGCAGGAAGCGCCAGGGAAGCGCGGTTGTATCCGCCACAGGCTGGGCCACCTTCTCCCCTGGTGGCAGGGAGGTTCGGGGGGCACCCGTGGGCTCGGTGACATCCAGCGCCCTTCCCAGAGGCAGCGCGCGGCCGCCCGCTCGCACGAGGAGGTTGAGGAGATGCTCGCGAGCGGTGCTGCGCGGGCCTGGCGCCAAATCCGGCTCCGGCGGCAGGGGGTTAACCTTGTAAAGGAATTATGGTGATCGCTGGGTGCAGCTAAAATGTGCCCTGGGTTGCAAAGTCATACATTAATTAAGTTGATGGCCTGTTTAGCTTGTAACCTCAGCGGCAGAGTCTCAGCCTCTCTGTGGTCAAATAGATTTACCTAATGTAATGAAAGGCCGTACCCTTTCCATTTCCTTCTTTCAAAGCCTTTTCACCACAAACTCTTCTAGTAAGACCACTTATCAGTGACAGCACATTTGTCATTACCAGGGGAGTACGCGTTAAAATGAAATTTTGAAACTCTTTTTTAAATGCCACACAGAGCAGAGTGCATACTGATTGGTCAGTCATCGATCCATCAGTCAGTTATCTTGAAGAAATATTTTGTTTGTTTCTTTCTTTTTTCCCTCTGGATTGCATATATTTCCCACAACAGCCCTTGTCTGAGGTTCTGAGTTTGGGTTAAAAAAAAAAAAAAAAAACCTCTTGTTCTAAGCTGAAAACTTATTTAAAAACAACAAAAAATTACTTTTGCAGCTCTGAAGTAATTAATTAGTTGTTTTTCTTCTGAAGTCCTTCTTGACCCAGAAGGAACAAGGCAGCCCAAAACCTTCTCTTTTGGTAAACCCATACATATACTCTAATGTGAGGCAAATTGTGATAGTGTACCCTTTATTTCATGTATCAGTTATGAATGTTGGTAAACAAAATATGAATTTAGCCCATGCACATGTTCAAAATGATCCTTCAAAATTCCCTGACATATGGCTGCATTCAGATAACAGGGAATTGTTTTGTTTTGGATTTCATATTTGTGTAATACGGGTGTCATTCCACTTACTCTGATTAAATTTCATAGTGGAATTATTAAGCGATCTGTTTTCTTTGCAACTGTATTAATGATGCAAGGATCTGCCCAGTGGCTGAGTTGGCTAAGGTCACAGACTTATGTTTTTCTGTAAGGAGTGACAAGGGAAAAGCAAAGATTGTTGGTACAGAAATCTGAAGATGGCAGGATAAGGAACCTCAGGGAAAGCATGAAAGAAGAAAAAGTGTAGAAAGCATTGATTAGAGATGGGAGATTTTTACTTTACTGACTGGTATCTTTTAGGACATTTTTTATTATATATTTCATTTACTTTATACTGGTAAGCATCACTGTGATGCTTGAATTGGAATCTCAAGTAAATGCAGTAACAATAACAAAAATTTTTCTGAATTTCATGTTGGTTCCAACACATCTCTAATTTTAGGGCTAGAATCTTCCAAGGTTTTTATTTTGCTTATGACTGTTAACATTTATTTGCTTGGAATTGATTTAGTAGAATAACATGATCCTTCATTTAATGAGGGCACTGCTTTTTGAAAATGAATTTAACAGAAAAATGGCCACACTAGTTCAGACCACAGGGCTCTGCCACTCACCACCTCTTTCCCCCCAGCTATAAATAGTGACTTTACAGAATGTTTGAGATGGGAAGGGACCTTTGGAGATAATCCAGTACCTTTCTTCTCTTCATTTGGAGTTCTCTGCAGTCCAGACTCTGAGCCTGATTCATTCTTTATTTTGAAAAAAAGATCAAAATATTAAACTGACATCAGAACTGATGTTCAGTGGAAGGATTTTTAAGCAGAAGATGGAGAAAATGGGCAGAGGCAGCAAATATTGCCTGGAATTCCTGTCTTCACAACCAGCAAACTTCCTGCCACTTGAGAATTGTATAGGTCAAGGCTGCCTTGTATCGGGAGGATAGGACGAATGGGGCAGTGGTGAGAGACGGCTCGCTTGGCTGCTGGCGTCCCTGGTCGTGCACACTTTGTGAGGTGGGTCTGGAACCCTGGCATCGCTGTCACCAGTGCAACCTGCAGATTAGGATAAAAGATGGGAGCCAGGTGTGGAGTAGAGATGGTGATGTAGCCTCACGGATTCTTTTTTTTATCCCCAAGATTCCTGCATCTGATTGAAGTGGAGCTTTTGTTTAATTCTCTCTCTTTTTCTCTCTCTCTGAAGAAAAAGCAGTAATTCCCTGAGTAACCATCTGCTACTCTTTTAGTAAGTGTACTTACTAAAGGTTTCAGAGTTGTTTTTTTCCTGATGGACACTTCATGAACATGGTCACAAATGGCATCTCTGGTGCATGCTGTGACTACTGGGCTGTTTCATAGGTGCTTTTCTGCAGAAGTATTCCCTGCCGTAGAAATACGTGGGCATCTTTCAGTCCCTCCTGATGGAAGTTCTGGGTTGAAAGGTGCATCTTTTTCCAGAAAGTTTTGACCAATTCCTGACAGAAAAGCCATGTGAGTGGAAATCTCTCGCTGCTTCTGTCTGAAACACCTAGACCTGGAATGGCCTAGCCATGCTGTTGCATTTGGTTTTGCCTCTTTGTAACCATTTAATTTCTCAGATTTATTTCATGTTATTAGCGGGCTGCTGTTTCTACTGCTTACCATGTGCAGTTACTGCTCTGTTAAAAAAAATAAAGCATATAATGGAAGCCGAAACCAGAGACTGGAAACTGTAGGAACGAAAGCAGCTCAGAACAGCAGGGAACGGAGGAATGTGCTTTGGTGTGGTGTGGAGATGTGGGGTGCTCCTCGCTTGGCATCATTGGCTGGGGGGGAGCTAAACAGAAACAAAAGCAATTTATTGTTTTGTCTGTTGCTGTAGGTATCTTAAAAATATTCATACTGGAGGCAAAGAAGAGGGATGGTACCAACTGATAGAATCGGCTAAGTCTGACCTTCCCTCTTCTGTCACATATTGAAAAAGCTCTGGAGCAGAGTATCCTGTTCCTGTGACTTCGTCTTTTTTTCAGGAAATGCTTCACAGTGGAAAGATCTCTTTCAACAAGATGCCAGGAAGCCTGTTTACATACACTACCTGAATTTGCACATCACAACTAGAGGGTACCAGAAAGCAAAAAGATGGAGAAGGGTTCTCTGGAGGGTCATTAAGCTTCTTGTGTTATGCAAGAAATGAAGATTTAATTGCAGGAACTCAAGACAGGAGTTATTTCTAGGTAAAATGACAGTAGCATTCACATGGTGATTGCTTTATGAACAATTTTATTTTGAATATAGTTGGCTCATGTCTCCATCAAGGTTATTCTAGCCTATCCAAGTAGAGTGGGATACTGTAGAAATAAAAGGAAGGAAATACATTTAGTTCCAGGGAGGTTAAAAAAAAAAAAAAAGGCAATACTGCTTTACATGCTTATGTAGCAACTTTGGTTGTCCGTTTGAAGTGATCTGTGTAAACTCAATTGTTTTTAAAATAACTATTTTCTTCTTAAGCAATACATCCAGAAAATATTCTGAGAGTTCTGCAGAAGGTGCCATCCCTTTGCTCGCCACATCCGCCATGAGCGGCGAAGCCCACGTGCTCCAGTGTGCTCCTGTGTCGTGCTGAGGGCCATGGGGCCGCCTGTCCGACCTGCCAATGGGGAACGAGGGCACCGTGTTAAACACCTTGGAGTGACTGTGCATGAGGGAGCTTCACAAATGCTGTGGATAGGAGCTTGCTCCCTTTAGGCTGTAGATAGGGGTGATGTCTGTGTCAGCATGTGGCAGTCATGATGGAAGGGGATAAAGCTCATGCTGTGGAGCTGACAGCTGTGCTGTACTGTGCCTAACCTGGAGGCAGGGACTGAATGAGTGCTGTCATAGGCAAGCTCTGGAAGTGGCCTGCAGGATAAACCCACAGCAGAGCAAATGGGGACAATAACATCTGCTGCAAAAATGCACTCCTGATTTGAATGAGAAGGCTAATGTAAATGCGGTAGGCTGCAGTGGTGTCCCTTCTCACTGAAGTTTTATGTTTAAAGTAGAAAAAAGGTGAAAGTGATTGTACAAGTCTAGATGCAAAACTTCTTTACAACAAATCCTGTGCCTGTAGGATCAAAATCATGGAGCCAGTGCTATAGCTGTTGCAAAGGAAGATTATATCCTATTTCTGAAGTGCGTTGGTTCATTACAGATTTGATGGTTTTTAAACTGGGCTGTACTGGGGCTTGAACACTGTGTCCTTCTGCTGGCTTTTTCCTTAATGCAGGAGGAAAGCATTGAGCAATGCACACTGAAATGCTGAAAATGCCTTTGCAAGATGTAAGTGTCTAAATGCACATTCCAGCTCTTGAGAGCCTAACCTCGGTGTAACTGTGGGGGCAGCAGCCAGAGGTGGATGACTTCTATTTTGCTTCTTAATGTGAATAAAATGCACTTATGCTTGAGGAGGGAGGGTTATCGTGGAGGTGAGCGTGTGATGGAATCTACATGCAGAGCAGAGAGGTTACATTCCTGCTCTTCGTGAAAATCTCATCATAATTATTTAGCTGTGGCTAGTACCTGGACAGTTAAAGAAAAACAAAATTGTTGACAGTATAAAATATTCTCTTATGTAAGTTTTATCATCCCATGGCTGAGTGATAGCAGATGTCTCATGCAAGCTGGTTTCCCACTGCATGAGAAATTAGTGACGTGGAGTCTGGGTATGTTCTCAGGATACTTACGCCTAGTCACCAGTTGTGTGATGGGGAGGTCAAAGAGCAGACAGGATGCTCTCCTCTCAGCCCGGTTTTCTTTGTTTAGTGTCAGAATGAAGTGACTCTGCTTTAAAAATTAATCCTACTTAGAGATGTTAAAGCAGGGAACAAACTGCCATGTTACTCTGATAGCTCCCTCAAGAGCAGCAGCAACTTAGAATACTAGCATTTCTTGCAAGATGGACTAGTATTTTCCAGCTAAGTAAAAGAAGATGTAAAGCAACACATGATGGCATCTCTTGACTCCGGCCGTACTGGTATTGAAATTGAGGATGTAAATTACGACATAGAGAAAGCAAGATACAGCATGCAACACATGAGGGTATAGTGCCAAAATAGCTAATGAATTATAATCATCTGTTTTTAATGGTTCAGTCATGCCTCCTTTTAATCAATTCATCTCTTCTGAGTAATGATAGAGTCCAGTTCTAATGTTGGCAATAAGTAACTGTCAAAAACGGTTTCTGTGGCTGATTGCTTTTTCCAAACATAGGAATTATGCACCTTCTCTCGTATTGGTAGCTATATCCTAAAACGAGCATCTTAAGGGCTAAAGTCTTAAATATGCATCTAATGTTTCTAACACGTAGGAAAATGAAGTTGGGAATTCAGCCTTGGAACACTTTGCCTGAATGAACCCGAAGTTGTTCAGTTTGCTGCAGTGTAAGAAAAGATGTCAGGGAATTTCTTCAATGTATCTGTTGACTTCCTGATATGTCAGTTATCTGTCATAACTAGAGGTGTGAACCGAAGTATCAAAAAGTCTGCTACTAGTGGTCGTGGAGATTGAAAGAAAATTATCTAACAAAATTGACATGATGTTTCAGCAAGAAAACCAAGTTGTGCGCATTCTTTGTAATTAGGCAAGATTGTACAAAAGGTGCTCCAGTGTGACCTGGAACAAAGACTGTGCAGGTGCTTACCAGTCATCAAGCACCTTGAAAATAAAACAGCACTGGACGAAACACTGGAAAATATACTGCAGGAGTATTCATCAGAATATCAGCTAGAGAGTCCTAATGGGTCTTTCTCATAATCCTAAAATGCTAGAGAAAAAAAATCCCTTTTCTGCTCCCTCCATTTGCACTTATAATTTACTTGGAATGAATGCTTGGAATATTACTCTTTCATTTATTTGGAGAAAGCTAAGAATATCTGTTAAAATAATTTCTGTAGAAAAATGGTGTTTGTGAGGTAAAATTCATGACTTGGAACTTTCTGTAATATCTTCAGGAAGACATTCAGTTTCAAACTTAGCCATTGCGCAAACTCTTTATTTCTATTTTTTATGCTTCCCTCCCTCCCCCTTTTCCTTTTAAGCAAATAACGCTCAAGACAGCCATAGTCCAAGATATTGTACTTAAGCACAAAGTAAAAACTAAGCAAAGCCTTTGAAAAGGACTTGGAAAGACAAGATCTCAGCCCTATTTCTTCAACAGAGAGATGCAGTAAACAGACTAGATGAAATTAAAGCTGCTTCTTTGTGGGTATTAAAAATGCATGTTTTAAAGAATGTTTTAAATAACTTAAAACTAAGTGACTGCTAGATCTATTTAAAAAATTGTCATATAGATTTGGATAGTTGATGTCTTGTATCTCCTGCTGTCTCGTACAAAGTTTTGCCAGATGATCCAAGACCACCATGAACAGAAGTACCCGGAAGGACCAATACTTTTCAGCTAAGTACTTGTATGGGCAACTTTTGCTTCTGTGAGGGCCCCACAAGTGCCTATGAAATTCATGGCAGGCTCCCAAAGATAAATTGTAGCCTGCTACTTCAGCACATAGGACAGTTAGGCAGAAAGACTGCATTTAGGGTCTCTGGTAGATATAAAATGATGATCAGAGTAGTCTAGAACCCGGGACCCCAAGTATGCTGCTGGTGATAGAATTGACAACTACTGTAACCTAAAGAGGATCTTCATTGATTCTGTTTGCGTGCTTGTGGCGACTGTGCTGGGATACCCATAGGGAAGCCACATGTGCAGTAGAAACTTCTCTTTCCCCTCTAAATTTGTGGTGCCAAAGCTTGTCCCCACCCCCTGCTCCACCCAGTGAAAAGGGGACAGAAAGGTAGTAATGTCAACACAGAAGTGTGTTTTGTAGCTGGCCTGCGATATGGCAAGGAGAGACATCAGGTTATCTTCCCTTTCTGAAAGACATCTAGTTAAAAAGCACTTTGATTTGGGCAGTCAAACCCAGGCCTCTCCTATTCTTGGCTCTACATAAACACTTTCTCTCACCTTCCTTACTTGAGAAAAACAAACAAACAAAACAGCAACAGTAGAAAAACACTCTTTTGGCAAGTCTATACTTTGCAAAAACATGTAGAAATTTTGATTTTGTTGGTCCCCCACCTCAGAATCTGGTCCCCCACCTGTTGCATTAAGAGCAGCTGTTTCATGTTATGTGCTTCCTTTTCTGAGGCCGCATATGCAGTTATCGCTTGTTACCAAAAGTCAGGAGAGCAGCACTGTGCCGTGGCAAAAAGGCTGCATCCACAAGCCACAGCGATCCCTGAACAAATTTGTCGAGGAGCCTTGCACACACCACACACCCTATGGCTTTGCCACTGCTGGTATTTCCGTGCCTTGGTCTGTGCTCCCGCCAAGTTTCATGCCTCTGCCCAGCAGTTCTTCTGAAAGTGTCAGGGCAGGTGTTCGAAAAAGCCCTGCTGTACATGAGTGGGGATTAAAAGTAGCTTCCTGATAGCTCTGCTGACAGCTGATGGATGCTTCTTTTATTACTGAAAGTTAAAAATACAAAAGGATCTTGCCGTGGGGTGGCTTGGAGTCAAAGCCAACTAAGCAATGTGAAAATTGAG
The DNA here is from genome assembly GCA_034781795.1 of Crypturellus tataupa. Lineage (NCBI taxonomy): Eukaryota > Metazoa > Chordata > Aves > Tinamiformes > Tinamidae > Crypturellus > Crypturellus tataupa. Next base: position 315,957 of record JAWLRI010001005.1, read on the forward strand.
TGTATACTTTGCACCTAGATTATTTAGAAGGCTGAGGATTCTGCTTCCACCCTTTTTGAAAAGAAACAACCCCCTTTATTGAAACGCCCTCATTCTAATTCTCTAGCATCTTTTTATTTTCCTTTTTGTGTTTTGTGGAAAAAGAAAAATTGATGTATCTATTAGCACATTTACTACCAGTGAACTTTGATAACCCTGAAAAAAGCTAAAGCTTTCTGAACAAAGTATAGCTTTTTAATAAAGGGGCATATCATGAGAGGAGTTTATTTTCTGGCAGCCAATTATCGGGAGTGTCCAAATTTGAAGTGGTGCCCTTCTGGATACCTACCTTATGGGTAACCTATTGAGTCCTATTATAAAGGAAACTCAAAGAAGGAAACTATAGTATTTTGTAAGTCACAGAAGTGCTTAAACATGTCCAATAAAAAGTGAACAAAAACAGGACTCTCTTAAGAAATTGTCCTCTTGTTGTACTTCTCTTGCCTTTTTCCTGCTGCCCTCTGCCAATGGGTTTTGGTGAGACAGGTTTGATTTTAGCAGGATATTTGTGATGCTGCCTATGATGCAACCTGGCTGGCAGTTCTTTATCCCACGGGATTGGAGGGGGATCAGATTGGAGAGATGTGATAGCAAGCACATACATTTAGCTGCTTTGGATTTGTGACAGGTCATAAGACAAAATTTTAAGGTACTGAAATGCTTGTATATGCTTTCTGTTGTCTCCCTTTGAGTTGCTGTTTCTGGCTGAGTCAGAAAGCAGAAGTACCAAGAGTATCACCATGCTCTTCGAGTGCTTTCCAAGCCCATTTGAGCTGTGCAGACAAGCACCCATGCATCCATCCAGCATCCATGATGCTGTAACTTAATGTGTGTCTTAATTCCTTCAGGATAAGAAGTTTATGCAGGATGGTGTGATATTTCTTCCATACTGGAGAGTCAGCAAAGTCTTCTGCATTTCTCAGTTTCTGTGGGTGAACAACATTTAGGAGTAAGAGCTGTATGTTCCTGTTGTGAGTGTGATTATTCTGGTAGCTGGTCTTCAGTGATAACAACCTTCTGCTTTTCTAATCTAAACCTGTTGGTACTTTAGCGGGGAACTGGAGGCCTTGCAATGGTAAGAGTTGAATGCCCAAGGTCTGAACTCTTCTGTGCAGAGTTCATTGCCTCTACATGTAAACAGGTTGTATTTTCTTTAGCTGGGAGTAGAACAGGGTGTGCATGCTTGGGGCAAGCTGTACTCTCCAGTTCTGTACCTTAATGTTTGGTTATGGATCAGTCTTGCATTATTATTTTTTTCTCCTAAAGCTCTTTTGCTAGTTGAAATGCATTTTAATTGCTCTCTTGAGCAGTATTTTCAGCATTGTCTACTTAACAGCCTTGGAGTTTATTTTTGTTGTTTTTTCTCATGCGCATTTAAATGCAGAGTTTGCTGCGAGCTGGGGTGCCTACTGTGAGCGGCCGTGCAGCACGCGCCGTGCGGCGACTGCACTTTGGGCCTGGGGATTGCATTGCTGTGACAGGAGCTGAGCCTACGTGGAGTCACTTTTGTTTTGGTCTGCAAACTCATCCAACCCAATGTATCTTATTAACTCCAAAATGCATAAAAGTTTTGGAGTCTCGGGCTACGAGGTCTAGCTGCAGGAACTAAAGGATTTTGCAAGGAGAATGCTGCTGTTACTTGCCTGTTGTTGCGTTGCAGTTCATATCCTGTACGGCTGCATGCCAAACCCACAGACTCCCTCTACCCCTGGTGACTGAGAAGATTACTTGCTTATAATGCTGTGAAATAAGTGCTGCACCATTTGAGAACACACAAGAAAAGTCTGTAAATTTGATACCCTTTATGTAGAATCTTTGAACCTTCCTACAACTGAAAAAAGCCTTATTAGGATTTAATTTTAAAACATGGTAAAAAGTTTGCCATTTTTGATATGTTTAATAGATTAATTTATGTGAAAAACTAAATCCTTTTTGGGGCATGTTGGTTTCAGCTCAATACATTCTAGAGAGCTATTGTATAAAGATTAATGCTGAGCTGTATCGTCTTAAAGAGTAAGTGCCAAAGGAAATACCAAAAGCTTGTGCTTTCACATCATTTATTTACCACCAGTAAAATCAATCAATCAAAAAAAAGATACTGGTAGGAGTGATCTGGTCTAGCAGATCCTTCCCTCCTCTAAGGAGGAAGTTAAAATTTTTCAAAATATGTGACTTGACAGTGTTCTCTGCGTCTTGGAGAAGAGAGTCTAGTGACAGCCTTGCCATCACATACACTGAGTGGAGCACCACCAAATGCTTGGGCTTAAATGGAGCATAGCTTTTTTTTTTGTTATAACTTCATTCCCATTCAAATATCATGGTTAAATCCACATAAAGACCAGCAGAGATGCTGTTCTAAAGGTATTTTTATTAAGACTAAGATGTAAAGTATATGAAAAACAACTATTCTGACCTTGTTAATGAGGAAATTCCAGCCCTTTTTAGGTGAATAAACACTGGGATCTCTGTATACTTCCTGCCTTTCTGATACTTCCTTTTTTTAAAAAAACTGATAAGTACA